>JARSSU010042117.1:0-41172 GCA_029619165.1 Eurosta solidaginis | reverse complement strand
AAAATTATGACAAAACCTAAATTCAATTTCGTAGTCTACTTCATAGCCTGTGATACAGTATTTTATCAAATCCTGTGACACAGTATCTTACAGTTCGGCCTCTCCTGACTTCAATTAAGCGGCCTCGATTAATCGTCGGTTGAACTATCATCGCTGTTCTCTGTCTCAAGTTCTGGACTAAGCTGGCACCAACGCTTTCATTTGATCACTTGAAATAATTCCGCAATAACGTCTTTGAGTTACAGGTACATCGGGAATATCTTCTACAATATATCGGTCATAATCCAAAACCTTTATAACCATATATGGGCCTTTGTATTTTGCATCTAACTTGTGTGATCCCCTGTGGCTGTTGATACATTGGTAATCATAACTAAGTCGCCTTTGTTATATCGTGTCGGTTGCTGATGGCGTTGATTAAATCGCTGCTGCCACTTTATTCTCTCTTTTTCAATTTGCTCTTTCGTTTGTAAATATAAGTCACCTCGTTTGGTATTTGTTTCCTGGTTTTCCTCGTCGTGAATTGACTGTATAAGCCTATTCAAACTATAGTCACGCATGTCGTAGTTAAATATGACATCATTCGGACTCACTTTTGTCGTTGCATTTAGCTGCGAATTTAGACTCCATTGTACAGAGGGTAATATAGAGTCCCATTCTTTTGTAGTTTTCATCATAGTGCGTATGGCTGGCAAAATGGTCTTGTTTACACGTTCGGCTTGACCATTTCCTCGCGGAGTCCGTACTGCAATCTTAATATGTCGAATACCATATGTTTGTAAGAACGTCTCGAAATCTTTTGAAGTGTATGCTGTACCACGATCCGTAGTTATCTGAACTGGTTGACCAAACGTCGACATCACTTCTTGTAGCATGCCAATAACTGGAGCTGATTTGGAATTTCGCACCGCCTTCAAAATTGTATATTTTGAAAACGCACACACCAAAACAATTATATGCTGATTCCCTTTCTTGCTCTTGGGAAACGGCCCCAAATGATCCATATGTATTGACCGAAACGGTATTGGTGTTATCTCTGTGAGATGCATTTGCCCCTCGGGTTTGCCTCCTCGTACCTTATATATGCAACATTCTGGACATGCCGCTATGTATCCTTTAACATAACGCCTCATACGATGAAACCAGAAATCTCGTTGAAGTCGTTGTAATGTCTTCTCAACACCAAAATGCCCAGAATCATCATGACAAGTCTTCGTGATACGCCATCTTACGGCCTGAGGAATTACCAAACGTCGTCCACCTTCAGCTTTGCGGTATAACCTACCCTTGTGTAACTCATAATCTTGTTGAATTTGCTTTGCTGATACTGAACTAGATTTCAATGCTTCCACGATATCCTGAAGTTTCTTATCTTGCATTTGCATTGTATACACCCAATCAAGGCTTCCTTCTGTTGTGATAGCTAAAATATTCTCTGCAACCGTCTGGCATTCGCTTGGTGGTAAACTAGGTGATCTGCTCATACAGTCTACATGCTGCATTTTATGACCCTGTCGATGAATCGTTTTGAAATCAAATTCTTGTAATCTCAACCACCATCTCGCAATACGTGGAAGAAGTGGTGTTGTAGCTTTCGTTGTAACAATGGCATTGCAATCAGTTACTACTGTGAATGTTTTTCCCAAAAGATACATACGGAAGCGTGTTAACGTTTCAACTATCGCTAATACTTCCAACTCGTGACTCGGAAATCTCGACTCAGGGTCACTACATTGCCTACTATAAAAGAAAACTGGTTTTATACCTTCATCTCCATATTGGAATAAAATTCCAGAAAGGCCCACATGACTAGCATCAGTGTGTACCTCGTGCTGCTTATGAGAATCGTACAACGCCAACACTGGCTTGCTTGATATGGCACCCTTCAACTGATCAAAAGCTTGTTGCTGTGAAGAACCCCACTCAAAACCGGCATCCTTCTTTAACAACATAGTGAGTGGAATTGCGATATGACTGTAGCCTTCAACAAATTTGCGAAAGAATCCTGTTAATCCAAGAAATTGCCTTACCTGGGTAACAGTTGTCGGCTGAGGAAACTCTTCAACACATATCGTCTTCTTTTTCCCCGGAGCTATACCTGCTTTAGACACCTCGTGACCCAAGAAAATAACATCGTTCGCCAAGAATTGGCACTTTGAAGGTCGTAACGTAAGACCATCTTGCTTAATCGCTTCCAACACCTCTCTTAAAACTATTATTCCTTCCTCGAATGATGGGGTAGCTATGATCACTTCATCCACATAACTGATTACATTGTCTCTGTGCTTCAATGACGACATTACTCGTACTACCATTTCTTGAAATACCATCGGTGCATTAACTAACCCAAAAGGCATCACATTATGTTCATACAATCCCTCATGCGTCAGAAACGCTGTAAATTTCTTACAATCTTCTTGAATCGGGACTTGATAATATCCGCTAGTCATATCCAAAGTTGTAAAAAATTGTCCGCCACTTAACTTAGCCAATTGCTCCTCAACCACTGGCATGGGAAAATGTTTCCTTACAGTAACTGTATTTAATGCACGGTAGTCTACGCACATCCTGTTCTCCCCATTGGCCTTTGCTACCATCACTACAGACGCGGCGTGTGGAGAAGAACTGCGTCGAATAATGTTATTGTCTAAGAGTTCTTTTAATATTCTTGAAAGTTCATGTTGTTTTGCAAATGGTACCTGGTACCGTTTACCCACAATAGGGCTCTCAGTAGAAACACGTATGTCCATTATTGTAGTTTTGGATCTTCCCAGAGTAGATATGCCTTCTGCAAAACATTCGTCAAAATCATTTAATAATTTGAGTACTTCCTGCTGTTGCTTCTGAACTAAGTTCTTGTTTACATTGAACTGTGTTCCGCTTTTAATTTCCAATACTATTGATCCAGAGTCAATTATCAAACGACGATCTTGACCGCATAGCACATCCCTTCCTAGCAAAAAGTCATGATTGAGCATGTTATCTGGTACCTCATACAATTTGGCACTGATAACCTTGTCTGCAAATTTAATCTTAGTATTTACAACGTAAGTAACCTCAACTATAGAGCCACCAAAACCTTTCAATCGTTGATATGTTGGCATTCGATTTGCGCTAAACCACACCGCTGACTTCTTTATAAGTGAATGATCACTACCAGTATCTATAAGGGCTTGGTACTTCCGTCCTTCACACTCGACCTCTTCGACAATTGGCGGAACCATTCGTTGTATATTTTCATTTCCATCTATTTTTGCAACAGTATGTTTAGATTCTGCTGAACACTTTTTTGCGTCGTGCCCAACTTTTGAACACTTAGTACATCGCTGCTTCTTTTGAGGTTGCGGGCATTTCGCTGCCACATGACCATATACATTACAATTATAACATTTCACCTGTTTCTCTTTAGTGTCGACTGTTAACGGGCTGTACTCCGATGAACTCCCACATAGTATGTTTCGATGTCCGCTTCTTTCTGCCGTTGAGCGTAAACTTTCAAGACATTGTCTCAACTCATTGCTGATTCGTAAACTCATCGCTAATAGCGTTCTAGTAAGCCCACTGTCGTTTAAACCGTCGATAGTGTATGAGTTTATTGATTGCTCATCAACATCCCCTCGCCTTCCAATAGTCAGCATTATATAATAATACTCAATAAGGGACTCATTTGGCTTACGTCGCCGTGCTGCTAACTCGCGATGAACATCAGCTGAAGTCAATGCATATGGAAAATCACGTAACAACATTTGGACAAACTCTGTCCAAGACTTGAACACTGGTTGAGCATCCAACCACATTTTTGCAACACCTTTAAGCTTATGCTGCACAGCAAGGAGCACAGTTTCATTTTTCCACATGTACACCTTTTGTAACTGCTCAACTTTTACCACAAACTGATGCGCTGAAATTGTCTTCCGAACTGGATCAAATTCAGGAAGAACTCCTACCACTTCCTGAACATTCTGAGTATGCACTACATGCGTTGATAAACTACGCTGCGATAAAGGATCAGAAATTCGCCCACTTTTCCTGTGCACTTGCCATTTCTACCGAATCGACTCCATCGTTTCTTAGCGCTGCTGGCTTAATTGCAGCTTCAATAGCCTTCACCGAATTTGCCAAACTGCATACTAACTCCTGTAGCTGATTTAATGGCTGCTCCCATGGCTCCGCTGAAGAAATCTCCTCAATCTCTACTTCATCTGAACCCAACACTTCCAACAAAGCCGCAACTTTATGTGTTTTAGTACCACTAATCGCGATATCGTTTTGACGCAATAGTGCGTTTAATTGAGCTACATTTAAGCTGGATAATTTCACCATCGTACTATACCGTTTACGTTGTATAAATGTTTAATGTGCGTTATGAGCACAATTTGTGAAACTCACGAATTGTTCTTTTGAATACGTTGAATGTTCTCTTTCACGTTGAGCTTCGTCCAACGTATTCCCCAATGATTGCTGTTGGTTTTGCAACGCCGTTGGTTGTTTTGCCTGAATGTACCTTCCGTCGTACAATCGTAGCCGTTTTATACGTTACACATTAACCGTTAACCGTTTTTCTTTAATAATACTGTTTCACGAGCGTTCGATACCCACTTCTGATTCTGTCAAGGATGAACGTCGAACGTTTAATAAAAATTATTTATTGAAATCAGCAAATTCTCTTGAACATAAAATTGGAAAAAGAAAAAAAACAATTAACTGAAAAATTATGACAAAACCTAAATTCAAATTTCGTAGTCTACTTCATAGCCTGTTATACAGTATTTTATCAAATCATGTGACACAGTATCTTACAGCAGCAACCCCTACGGGCGCATGTCTACCGCAAGGTTGAGGTGTCTAAAGGGAGGCTGTTAGTGTTACGATCAGGATGATGCGGGACGATAATATTCGCCGTCGACGGTAAAGTATTTAATTATGAAGGCACTATTTATCAGCATCCTCTGAAGAGAAGCTTAACGAACGGTAATCATAACATACTAGAAGCAGAGAAGATTAAAAGCAACTCTGGCATTACTAGTGCCATATATTGGGGTAGCGATGAAGACAGCAAATATGCAAGAGGACAAACATTCAATAAAGTTGAGCATTGCAAAAACAAAACCTCCAAAAATAACAGTAAAGAAGCTCCAAGCGAACTTCTCCTGACCCTTCGGAAGGATTTGTTCGATGTGGCTGCTGTATCAGCGATGGCTATAATCTGGAGAAAATTTTTCTGGGTTAATCGCGTCTAATTTAGGCCTCTGCTACAAAATATTCGTGCTCATGTATGATGTTTTGTGACAATACTGAGAATCGACTTTCCGGGTTCGGATGGAACATTGCCTACTATGATGCTACATATGAGCCGTAATTCGTTGATTTTACTAGTTTTTTCTTTCAGTGTATATTGTAGTAGAACTGTACCTTCGTCTACTGTCAATTTTTCATTTTGGCAACTCGATCAATTCTAGCTTACGAATCAATACGCAACTAATAATATTGTGACGAATATTAGCATACAAAGTTGCTACTAAATAAATGCACAACAACAATAAAGCAGCCACTCTTATGTAGAAGGCGACGAAGAGATACATATCTCACACACACAAATATGTAGATATCAGCCAAAGTAGTTACTCACACATACACACGCATACGACTTTGAGAAACGCATAAACTACCATATACATGTCCATAGGTGATAACCAAGCAGGAGATACAAAAGTTCTAGAAGGTAAAACGTCTAAACCTTAGGAGAAATAAGCGAACGAAGGAACGGAGAGTATAAAAGCAGCGCAAGCTGAGTAATCAGTAATCAGATTGATTTAAACAAGCTATCAGTTGTGAAGTGAAGTATGATTGTACTACTCCCAAAGTAGTCTAATAAAGACCATTTTGCAATACAGAATATTGGAGTGATTTATTCAACAGTTAGCGATTCGAACGTTGGCAGAAGGTTTCCAATAAGCCGAATTTCCCTAAATTCGTTACAATATCATCATCTACCTTCTGTGCGTTCGGTGGCAACAACATGCCTTTAGCCTTTAATGGCGCATAAATATCCTCCACGCCATCAACAGTGTATGGAATGTCATCGTGTGCAACAAAATCAATTTTATTTGTCTCAATAAATTCTTCCGACAAAGTCCACGGTGCATCCGGTACGATCTGCGTGATAATAAAAGACAATGTCTTCATTAACAAAAATGTTTGCGTTGCATATGTAGAGTTCTTATTATTTTCATTTAACTTCGTGTTTAAGTTACTTTGAACTTTGTAATTTTAATATGTTTACCAATATTTAATTTTCAATATTGATTTGTAATTATCAAAAATTTGTATTACATAAAAAATTGGGTTCGATAGAAACGATTTAATAAATATAAAATGATCTGACTAAATTAGCTGATAAACGTTTAGGGAAATTATCAGTAAAAATGAAATTGATTTGATAAACAGTTCTCAAAATTCTAAAGGAGAAAATTCTATTATTACTAATTTGGTTAAGACATCTTTAATTTGTGAAAATTTTCAAAAATTATCTTTGGAATTAAGTGAAATTAAGAAAGAAATTAGTCAGAATTTTCAAGATCACGTTCAACAAGTAGAAATAATTATAGAAGGCCTGTTAGATATCGTTCGAAATCTCGTAATAATCCCAACTGGTTATGTAGATATCATTACAAATTCGGGAATAAAGCTAGGAGATGTGAAGATCCATGTGCGTTTGTAAAAATAGTAATCCAACAAACTAAAATGTTCCGTTGTTGCAGCGACAAATAACGGAATTTCAGAAATATCAACTCGTCGCTTATTTATGTATATTTGACAAAGAAAACAAGTTAAAGTTTTGATTGATAGTGGGGCAGAAATTTCAGTGCTTCCAGTGGTTCGACGATTTTTACATATGGAAAAAAACTTGTAAATGTTAATTTAGGTTTAAGGCGGGAATTTCCTTTTGTGTTTTTGATCGCTGATATAGCGAAACCGATTATAGGTGCAGATGTTTTATGCAAATATGGACTTCTCATTGATATTAAAAACAAATGTTTAATAGATCCATTAACAAATTTATCAGTTAACACAATTTCGTACTATTGTAACATCTCTCTTCCAAAAATTTTTCAGTAGAAAATCAATACACAAAATTGTTGAAAGAATTTCCTTCTCTTATAGAAGAACCAAATTATTCAAAACCAGTTAAACATACCACAGTTCATAGACTAGTTACAGAAGGTAATCTTCCTTTCTCAAAGCCCAGACGTTTAAACCCAATCAAATTTAAGGTAGCTAAAACTGAATTTGATTTCTTGTAAAAACTGGAATTTGTAGACCATCAAATTCCTCTGTAGCATCACCACTTCATTTAGTACCAAAAAAGAGAGTAATGATTAGCGTCCCTGTGGTGATTTTAGAAGACTTAATACTGTTATGTTCCTGACCGCTATGCTTTACCACATATTCAGGATTTTAATATGAATCTAAGAAATAAAAAGATATTTTCAAAGTTGGATCTTGTTAGAGCGTATCACCAAATACCAATGGCAGAAGAAGATATTTATAAAACAGCGATTACTACTCCTTTTGGTATGTTTGAGTTCATTCGAATGACTTTCGGCTTGAGGAACTCAGCACAAACTTTTCAAAGATTCATCAATGAAGTTGTAGGTGAATTAGATTTTGTTTTCACGTACATTGATGATCTTTTAGTTGCAAGTGAGAGTGAAGAGCAACATTTTAAAGATCTACGTATACTTTTTGAACGTTTGTCTGAATATGGTTTAAATGTTAAACCAAATAAATGCATTTTTGGTGTTACTAGAATTGATTTTCTAGGGCATAGTATTTCTGAATTAGGAATATGTCCATCTGACGATAGAATAAAAGCTATTCGAGATTTTGAACTACCAAAATCCATTAAGCAAACACAAAAGTTTATTGGTATGGTTAATTATTACCATAGATATATTTCACAATTAGCCGAATTTACTGGAGTTATATATGATTTAATTAACAAATCAAGTAAAAACCGGGACAAAATTCTAGTTTGGGATGATAAATTTATTAAAGCGTTTGAATTCATTAAAGATAAATTTGCATCTAAGGTCTTGTTAAATCATTTTAGCAAAGATGCAAAATTAACTTTAACTATAGATGCATCCAATACGGCAGTCGGTGGAGTTCTACAACAGTATTTCAACAATAAATCTGAGCCTCTCGCATTTTATTCGAAGAAACTTTCTCCAGCTGAAATGAAATATAGTGCTTTTGATAGAGAACTATTAGCAATTTATCTTAATATTCAACATTCCGATATCTATTAGAAAGGACGAGAATTCACTGTGTTTACTAATCATAAGCCCTTAATTTTCGCTCTCAATTCAAAAACTGAACGAAGTCCACGACAAACCAGACATCTTGAATTTATTGCACAATTTACAAGTGATATTCAGTATATTACTGGACAAGAAAATGTGGTAGCTGATACTTTATCTAGGGCATTTGAAATAGAGGCAATTCAAAATTCAGAACTTAATTTCAAAATTTTAGAAAAGGAACAGCAACAAGATGATGACTAAACAATCTTGTATCTCAACAATCATTTCAAAATTTAAAATTAGTTCAAATTCCTGTTTTAAATTTCAATATATGGTGTGAATCATCCGGAGATTGTCCTAGACCGTTCGTTCCAAATAATTTACGCAAAACGGTATTTGATAAGTTACATGGGATAGTGCATCCAGGTACTAAAGCTACTCGCCGTCTTATTATTAAAAAATATGTTTGGCCAAACATGAATAAAGAAATTAATAAATGGTCAAAACCCACTCAGCATTTAGGTGATTCAATTTTGAATTTCCCTACATATCAATACAATTTGATTACTCTTTCTGACTAAATAATGAGTTATCATACAATTGAACAAAAGAAATAATCAAATATGAGTACTTTTGATGATGAAAAACTAAAAGCATTTTTCGGTCACTTTTTGGAATCATTTTTGAAGTCCTTTAATGACTATATTTAATATTTCATAAAAACCAACAAAAAGAATAATTAAATATGTTTACCTTTGATGATCAAAACTGAATATAGTTTTTTCAATCACATTTGGAAATAAATTTGAATCAAATGTGTTTACTTTAGCTGATAAAAAATTTATAATCATTTTTCATTCAACTTTCTGAATCTTTTATGAATATATTTGTTGACTGAATAATGAATTTTATACTTGTTGAAATTTACTTTTCATTAAAAATTTTATTTTTTTCAATCATGAAACTAAGAAAAAATATAAAAAATTTTATTATTTATGCAAAAGATATTCTTCAAGACAAAAATAATGTAATGCTGTTCGTGAACGAAGATTTCCCCAACCATTTCTCACCTTCAGCTTCCCAGAAAATACATAATGATTGGACAATACATAGGTTGTGAGCTATTTGAACCCCAGGTAAGTGAAACTATCTTGACATACCTGGATACGGCTTCAACATCCCGTATCATATCCGTATTTTAAGATGCAGACGATAATGCTGATGTTGGATGTTGTAGTCGCAGGTGTATATCGGTCAAGTTTGTTTGCGAGTTAGCTGTGGTTCGAATAGCTCACTTTCGCATGCTTTCTTCCCCTTATGAAATAAGATTATTATGTAGTATCATATCTTGAATGAGATATGAAGAATAAATGCACTATAATGGCATTCAAAATGATTCAAAAATCTCAACCAAAACGATTGAAATATGTTCACGAATATGACCAGAAAATGACTGTGAAAAGCAGTCAAATATTACTCTAAAACTATTAAAGCTCAATTTTACAATGATATCAAATATGCATAAAAAGCGTTTCGAAATAGGAATCATAAATGATTATTCAGGAATAATCACATCATGGTACATTTTTCTCCCGACGATACGTTAATTTTCGAACAGAAAATGCTTTTAAATTTGAACGTTTTTAATCATCTTGGGGTATGATATTTAAATATTTTTGATCAAAATTTTCAAAAAATGCTGGCTGGGAAGAATGTATTAGTTGTCAAAAATCTAAAGTTTATCAATACCGAACAAAAGATTCGAACATATTCATTTAGATATTGTAGGACCTTTACCTATTTCAAAGGGACATCGCTATATTTTGACTATTATCGATAGGTTCACGCGTTGGCCAGAAGCATGCGGATTAAGAGAAATTTCTGCAGAAACAATTGCAAATAAATTTTTACGTGAATATATACCTCGGTTTGGTGTACCTCTAGAAATAACTACTGATCAGGGTGCTCAATTTACTTCAAAATTGTTTACAGAATTAACAAAGTTATTAGGCAGTCATCAAATTACAACGTCAGCTTATCATCCTCAAGCGAATGGCATGGTAGAGCGATTTCATAGGCAATTGAAATCTTCTTTAATGGCTACAAATGGAACCAGAGATTGGTATGGAGAGCTACCTCTAATACTGTTAGGCTTGCGATCACCATTTAAAGAAGATATTTCGGCTACACCGGCTGAAATGGTTCTTGGACAAAATTTACGATTACCCGGTGAACTTATTGTTCCAACATCTGAAAATTCATCGTCAAATGAAATTTTGGTAAATTACGTGAAAAATTTAGAAATGTTCATTCGAGTTTAAATCATCATAACTCTAATGTTGGTTTTTATGTTCCGAAAGATTTACAAACATGTAAATTTGTTTTTGTTCGTTTAATTAATAAGCGTTCTTTACAACAACCATATGAAGGTCCATACAAGGTACTTGAAAAAAATAAGAGGTATTTTAAAATTGAAATTGATAATGAAATCAAAACTATCCCGATTGACAGGCTAAAACCAGCGATAATTGAAACGTTACCTAACAATTGTAACACTAATCACAATAACATTGGAACAAAAAGAAAGTCACATTTAATTTATTTAATGTTAATTCTCTGGAAGGGGGAGTAATGTAGAGTTCTTATTATTTTCATTTAACTTTGTGTTTAAGTTACTTTGAACTTTGTAATTTTAATATGTTTTACCAATATTTTAATTTTCAATATTGATTTTGTAATTATCAAAAATTTTTATTACATAAAAAATTGGGTTCGATAGAAACGATTTAATAAATATAAAAAATATATTAACCAACCATATCATATAACTACAATTCATATACATACATAATATTGTACATACATACATATGTAGATAACACATAGTCATGATGGTAATAAGTTATGAAAATATACATGTTTAGTTTGAGTTGGCCTAGGTTCGGAACTAAGGTCTCAAATTATTCGAAACAGTGTTTGCTTTGGTTTTCCAGAGTAGCAGTAGCAGCGAAAAATATGCTCTACAACTGTTCCGGCTCTGAACATGCACAGTCTATGCTCTGTGCAGAGCCGTAACGTAAAAAATGTATAGCATTTCCAAATACTTTGGATTACAAAGATATTGCTTGCGTGAAAATGAGTGTAAAGCAGCGGAGCTTAACAAAAATCTAAAATGACACTTAACAAAACCAGGGCTTTAAAGAATAAATTGAAAATTCTGAAAAGATTAAAATGAATAAATACCAGGCGCGATAAGCTCCGAAGAGTTTTTAGGCCGAGCTTCCTTTCCAGTTTGCGCCGTGCCCCTTTTAATTTTCCTACAAATTGGCGGGACTGGACCTACATGTTTTTACGCCGACTCCACCACTAGCGTTCGCCGTGATGTGGTGGTAGCGGGCTTCGCCTACCACACCGAAGATCCTGGATTCAAGCCCCGGGCAAAGCAACTTCGAAAACTTAGAAAAAAGTTTTTCTAAATGGGGTCGCCACTGGGCAGTGATTTGGCAAACACTCCGAGTGTGTTTCTGCCATAAAAATATCTCAGTGAAAATGCAGATGCCGTTCGGAGTCGGCATAAAACATGTAAGTTCCGTCCCGCCAATTTGTAGGAAAAATTAAAAGGAGTACGACGCAAATTGAAAGAGAAGCTCGGCCTAAAATCTCTTCGGAGGTTATCGCGCCTTGCTTTTGTTTATTTTGTTTGCCAAATCAGGGGCGACACCGCTTGGAAAAACTTTTTTCTAAATTGTTGATGTTGCTTTGCCCGGGAGTTAAACTCAGGATCTTTGGTGTGGTAGGCGGAGCACGTTACTGCCACACCACAGCGGCCGCAGATTAGTTGTAACAAATTAGCTACATAAAAAATTTACGAATAATTGTTAATATTATGTACAAAAACACACACCAAATTGGCAATTTATACCATTTTGGGCAATTTATTACGGAATTTATCATATAATAAATTGTAATAATAAATTGCCAATTTAAAAAAAAAGCGTAATAAATTGTTTAGAACTGCAAATGCAACCTTGTAAAGTGTGTTTATTGACCGTTTAAACGGTTAAGCGCCAATTAAATAAGTAAGTAAACGTCAGTTACGCATGTCTCAACTATATGGTTGGCTCATCTCATCAGCTGATTTTATTTTTCCATTTCACTGGAGTAGGGATTGTCAAAAGAAGATGGTAAACTCAAAATGAAACCAAAACATTGAACACATTTTCTTACAACAGACAAAAATTTCAAAGTTTTATTTTTTCATTCCATTCCGTTCGCCTAATACCAACACGCACATTTTGACAGTCTGAACAAAGGTATGTTACTATTGTGTAAGCTAAATTGAGTTGTATGAACACCACTCCATTTAAATCGAAATTGCCTCAATTTATTTTCCTGTTTGAACACAGTATAAATAATAAATAGACAGTGGTAGTTAACACATTTTGCTTTGGTGAGTGGTGAACGTGTCCTACTAGAGTTTTGTGAAGCTTACCTCACACTATTTTTCCCGCATGCAATATCTTTGTTACATATCGTCTTTGTGTTTGCGCTGTTGGGCATTGTTATGCAGAACAAAGTCTTTTTCTCTTATTTTTGTTGTTGGGAGCAGATGTAATGTTGTGATGACGTTGTTTTCGTACTTGTGGTTTTATTTGTCGGTCTTTTAGTTGCTGTCATAGCTTCTTGTTTTTGTTGTATTTGTTATTGCATCGGGTTTTCACCTCTTTTCCCACCTTGCGTTCCAAGATGTGGTATATAAGTAGTAGCGTGAGAAAAGACAACGTTTGCATAACAATGTCCAACAGTGCAAATAGCAATAAATTTGTTTGCTCTCGCTCCATTACAAACAAATAGCATTTCGTTTGAACTTTTATTCTGCTATCCGCTCTAAAACACTACGTAGCTCATAGCAGAGCATAAGAAATACTATCAGCCCAATTCTAAATAAATATTCCTTCGGAATTTTGTTCTCGGGGATTTTTTTATTCCCGCGGAAAAATTCCTCCAAATCTATTCTCCTAGGGAGAACAAAAATTGGGTTATAGGAATTTCGAATTTGCGAAGTCAGCTGTTTTGTCAATTGAAATTTCGTTGCGCATTTCTTATTTTATTTTAAAAATTTAAAAGTTTAATTATTGTTGCGAATTTGTTTGAAATTAAGAAATAAAATATAAACAATGCACAGTATTGCATTTCATATGGTATTCACTGAAATGAGTAATGAATTGCTGCCACAGCAACATCAACAGAGCATAAGAAGAAGACGGCGGGATAACACAAATCCGCTGGAGTGCCTGCTTCCATTCAGCAAAGCAATCCTCTGGCGGCCAAGTCAAGTTGAATTTGTCTTCCGTCATAATAATAATAAAAAATCCTTGCGCAATTTCGTTGCTTGTGATATACTTTCGACTTAAAATAAAGAATATTGTGGTAGAATGTAAATATTTTAGCACAAATTTGTACAAATAAGTGTTTTTTCTTAGAAGAACCAATTTACTTTAACTGTTTTGATGCATTCCCTTTAATTTAACAAGTGAAAAAACTCCTAAGAAATGGCAGAGAAATCTCCCTCCCACTCACATTCATAATACCTACTTTTCTCCCATAGCCGGTTTCCGCTTTTTCGAACATTGTTCAGAATAGGGGGAAAGGCAGAAGTGAAAAAACTCGCAAGGAATTTTTATTTAGAATTGGGCTGTATAATTTTTTGGCTACGTTTCTGCTCTTTGCTCTGTTCATATTCAGAGTCGGAGCAATAGCAAAAAAATAGCTTCAGAGCAATACAGCATTTTCAATCACTGGTCCTTAGTCGATTATGAAAGCATTTAGTAGCACTATTAAGGTAATATCCCGACCATCTTAGAACAATTTGATATGACAAAGTTCAACTTTCAGGGTTGGAGAACTGTAAATTTAACTGGCAAATGCTTGAAAGAGTCCCTGTTAAATTTCTTTGTTGTTGTTTGCAATTAAATGTATGTTAAAGTTTCATCCAAATTTATATTGATAAAATATGGACTAATAATATTGGTGCTCACAAATACGAGTGTCCATCTGGGTAACGATACCAGTGTTAACACTTTCATAGTGTACAAGTACAAGTGTGTTGACTTCTTTCTGACAGGCACTCGCTTAAGTGAGCATACGGGAAAATCGGGTTGCCATTGTTGTTTCGGTTGAAAACGGTCAATTAGGTTCTGTGCAGAGACGTAAAAGCTTGAAACAGGGTTTATGTAGTCACAAAAGTGTTGCTCCTGTTCCACAGCATTTTAATTTTATATCATGGCGAAAGTGTTCAGTTCAGAATTATTGATTTCATTAAAAGTTTAATTTATTACGGAGGGTTACTCCTTTAAGTGTTAAAAGCAGAGAAAACGTAGGGTTTTTAAAATTATTGTGAAAACTTTTTAATTTGAATTTCTATACACAAGTTCACTATATTTGTGTAACACATGAATCTGGAGGTCAATTCCTTAACTATGAAAAACTGAAAAATGTACACTTATTGAAAACGCATTTGTACGCGCAATTTACACTTTGAATTTAGTTTGTTTTTATGCACAAAATTTTGAAATTAAAAAGAAAATTTTCATTTGTCAGATAAAATAAAGAAAAACGGCCTAATGTCAAAAAACCCTATCGAAATTCAACCTGGCTTGTTTGTTTTTAATGAACTACGTTGTATTTTTCTTGTATTTCGTTAGTTTTTTTAAATATAGTTCACACACTTACATCAGTACTGAAACCTCATTGGCTCCCCCGACAAAAAAATATAAGAGAAAATACAAGAAAAATACATAGAAAATAAAGTTGTGTCATATAGGAGTTTGATTTGTTTGCACTTACAGCACCATTTTATTTGCAGGAGAGTTTCACAGCTACAAAAATTAAGGCGGATTTACACAGACGCTTTGGTTGTGTTGCTTTTCATTAATTCATCTGTGGGGGAAGTATCGAAAAATTTACATAAATGCTTTGGTTGCGTGTCTACGCTTTGACAACGCTATACGAAAAACAATGAAACGCCGTACGTTACCTTTGCTTTGAAGCGACCAAAGCGTTTATATAATTTTGCCCTTATGCATTTGTGTAAACAGCCTTAGAAGTGAAATTTTTCCATGTTACAAGTGTGGCGCTTTATATTTTGACTCTAATTTAAATAAATTTTGCTTTCCGTATGTTTCCACATTTTTGCAGGTAACAAATCTTCTAGTATTCTTATTTCCGCGGAAATATATGCAACTATTTCATCTGTAAATACTACAAAGCTTTATTATACTATCAAATGCAACTCAGCTTGAAGTACTCTTACGTACCAAAAATGCAACTCTAGACCTGAGATTTGCATCAGGTGAGCGAGGCTGTTTGTAGTTTTGACGTTTATCGCTTAGTGAACACACTTGTACAGGTACACTATGAACACTTTTGCCATCAAACCGTGAATGTTGAGCCCAATAAGAGAAATATTTTAAATCCAAAGGCTGCTGAGATTCTTTTATTTACATGATTTCTAGTGCTATTTAATTTCTGCCAGCATTTCTATCCCTAAAGTCACTAATTCGATACATTTCTGAAAAGTAATCGCCAGAGATATCGCGGCTGTATCATCTTTTGGGAAGAACTGTTTCTTGAAAGCGACACAGCATTTGGAAACTATTTCGATAGAAATGGAATTTACTAAAGCGATAGGACAAGAAGTGTCGAGGAAGATAGTATTTGGGTATTGCAAACGTAACAAGTTCGATATATAATTTTGGGTAGTTGAAATTGGCAAAGAAGATTCATACTTAGTGGATAGAAGTCTAGGGAGCCATTTGTGAGGACGATTTCATCGCCATAGCTTTCTCCAGCGGGTTAGAGGGCTAGGAATATACCCGCGGCAGGTATGCCTGTGATAAGAGGCAGCTAAAATATCCCAAGTGATTCAATGAGTTGTGTAGCGCAACTTGAAGGGGTTGCCAGCGCAATTCCAACCAAATTGTCTTTAGCATCCGAGGCTCTGGCGACCCAAAGTTCCTCATGGAACAGGGGGCGGAATGGCCTAGAAGGTTCAATATAGTAAAATCGTTCGAAAGATGGTCGGGTTGGTACCTTAATGGTGCTTGTTACCGGGATGTACCGGATCTATATCAGGCAAAGACTATCTACATCGATAACGCTCCCCAAAACCTTCAGGGAGTGTCTTTATCGTTACAACAAGAACATCGCCAAAGCGAAGGAATTCGTGCCCTATATAAAATACTGCGAAAGCTTGTTTGTGGGATTTTGTTGAGTTTTAATATATTTTAATATTTACAGAGATATCTTTTTGGGCTATGTATCACATCAACTTTTCAATTCAAATTCAGAAAATAACAATTAACTCGAAAAAGAATTCTCAAAACTATTCAAGTTGAGGTAACTGAGATTTAGAGTTATTCATCGCCTAAATATCTGCTGGGAGAAAAAAATTTCGTTAAGGTATATATTTGCGCAATTCACAAGTGTCGTATTTGTAAAATTTAAAGATTAGAATTGTTTCCAATATAAAATTTGATTAAAACAAACCACATACGGCGAATAGGGGACCCTTATGAACTACCTAATTCTTTTTGTAAAATATTTATATCTCTGTACTAACTGCAAAATGTACCGAATTAGTTACTTCATTTCGATAGACGATAAAATTATCTGAAAATGGTTGGCACGGCCAGCTCAACACTGTAGGCATGCATATCGCACACTAACTACAAAAACACACACAACATTTAAATGAATTATATGAATTATGTTTGTTGTACTACAAAAGACAATTTGTCTTATTGTACTAATGTATTTTTTCCGAATAAATGAAATGAAAAGAGTCACAACTTGAAAAAATGTAAATGTTCAGGAGAGAAGAAAAACGGTTTATGTGAAAACGTCTGTAATGTTATACTGAAATCCAGTTTTACAAAGAAGGATACCTCCATTATAAAATGAATTGACGAAATTTTGTTGTAATTATTTGTTTACGGACAAAATATATAGCAATTTTGAATTATGACTTACTACTCGTACATTCACAATTATTTCATCAAAAAAGGCATATTTCACAATAATACAAGCAACTTACTCACTGTTTACGTATAAAAAGACACAATTTTAATAATAACAACAAAGTTACAAGTTTTTTGCAACAAGATAGTCAGAATTTAAAATAATACACTTTATGCGTAAAAAAACTGTTCACAGTTTGTTCTTAAGCACATTGACACAACTAAAAATAGTAATCTTTAGTTGATAGAGCGCAAGCGATGCAATCAACACTAAAACTGGCAGAACGGTAATTTTTCAGTTAAAGAAGAAAATAATGACAACGAAATTTAAGGGCAGTTAGAGAAGTGTACTGTGAATTGGTTTATGGAAAAAAACCGATTTTGAGAAATTTTAAGTTGTGACACTCACCTCATCCACATAGCGACAATGACGTAAAGCCTCATAACGCTCTTGATCATTCATAACCGTACGTCCCTTCATGCGGTGTGTTAATTCATCATTGCATACGCCAACAATTAAGTAAACATTTGGGAATATATTCTTTGCTTGCATTAATTGTCTTGCATGACCTTGATGGAAAAGTCATAAATACCATCAGCATAGACACGTACACGTCGTTTTGTTTGACCGTTACGCGCCATTTGATAATTAATTTTATAATTATAATCACATTTCTCACGTTCCACGACAGCTTCTTCATCGGTGGATAGTGGTGCTGGTCTGCAAATTGTCTAAAATATATATATAAAAAAAAGAGAAATTAATAAATTATGTACATATATAATTGAAACGAATGAAAAACTTAATATATGTACATATGTAGTATGTATATTGCATTTATGTACATATTCCCGAAAATCCATTTTCATTGGCAACATTTTAATTGACGTAGTTTGGGCAGACACCAACTGCGTTGTGATATTTTATTGAACTTTTTGTTTCTGTATATATATTTGTGCTTTTTTGGCAAACAAAATTTTTATTTGGTTTACGTTGCGATTTGTCGATTTGGAATTTATTGGAGTTTATGAAGTTTTCATTCCCTTTTGAAGCTGCGCCCTTTTGAATTAAAATGCAGTGAAGTATTTTTTTATAGCATTTAAAAAAATATTAATAAAAGCAACAGTTCAAATTCTAAAAATTTAAGACCATGTTTACATATCCAATAATGTAAAATGAATTCACAAGTAATAATAGCATATCTCCACTTAGAACTTTATTCGAGATTTAGGCCATTGTACAGTTTACAAGTAAGATATGTGTGAGAAACAAACTATTCATTTCTCTTTCTAACACACTGCCGTTTGACACTGAACGAAGTGTCAAAATTACAGGGGTACCTGTCGTCGAAAGCGATGCAGGGAACAAAAAACGGAGCGGAAAATCAGAAATGGGTTGCTGTGATGGTAAATTTTTTTGAAGGAATTTAGTATCAAATGTAGAGTGCATATATATGGGTCCTATAGAAAATTATACAGTCTTCGATTGGGGTATCTGAGGACGCGTAGTTATGCCAACATAAAGAATACAAACACGGGTGCTGCTAAGTTTTTCTACCCGTTCAAAAGTTCTCCGCGAAAAAACAGTTTGAACCCGTGGTCGACTGGAATAACCCTTCCAAAAATGTGGAAAGAGGTATGAAAAGACGCGTTTTGTCCTGATATCAATAATCGAAAGGCGAAAACATGTTCGGATTATTGAAACCGTGGCCAAAACGCGTCTATTAATGCCTTCCCCGACGGTTGTGGTCGCGTTTTAGCAATCGTCCCCGGTAATAAAGTATCACAATTTGATAACTAAAATTGACCAAAACATATGGATTTTAAAGGGAGATATAATTGAGTGCTCGTTTGAAAGTAAATAAGGGTATTTCTTTGTAATTTTACAATTACATTTTTACGCAGTTTTCGTTAGCAGCTACTATACTTTTTTTGTACCGAGAAGTACAGCAGTGCCAAATAGAATCCACAAAAAAAAACGAACAAGAACAAGCATTTGATCAGGTGAGCGTGGCTGTGTGTGCGCGTGCTGCTACATATCCTACTTGTAAACCGTTACAATGATTAAGCATCTGAGACAGGGATGATAAATGGATTTTTTCATTTTGTACCAAACGAGGAAAAAAAATGTACCAAATCATCCAAAAATGTACCAAAATTCTTCGGATGTGAATTTGAACCAAACTAGAGCTATATTCTGCTTCTTTATCCAAAACAGTTTTTAGTCAGGAAACCTTCTAAGACACTTAGTTTAATTAAATTTTGTATAGAAAATATCCTTCCAACGTTTGTGGATGAATGTGGAATCGACAATATGCCTTGAACTATTCTATAAATATTGGAAAACATTTGCGCATTTAATTATTTTTAACTGATCTTAATTCTTCCAAAAAGCTGCATATATTTAAATTCTTGAATTTTTTTAGGCTCTCATGCTCTACTAAAGCTCTAAATTCAGAATTAATTTCCTTTATTTTATCAAATGCAGATTTCGGAAACAAGCCCATAAATAAAGGCACAATACTATTTGTTTCACCGCTTAAAATACTTTCTGCTGAAAGCTGTGTAGCCCACAACAAAGTTTTATCATTCAAATTTACTTTCTCTAATAAAGTACTACAAAATTGTATATGTATCAAATTGTTTAGCACAGCTCTTAAATATGTGTACGTCATCTTTTTCGCAAATGTTGTTTGTTAGAATAATATCCACATTAACACCGCAGTAAACTTCGTCTGGAGTTAAGTGATTTTCATCTCAATCAATATTTAATATCCAATATGACTGGAGTCTAAATAAGATTTTTTTAAAAAGGTTTAATTTGGTAATAAGTAAATGTATGCGAATATCTTCAGACTGCATTTCTATATTCACATTATTTATTTCATTTAAAATATAAGAAAGAAATGTAAAATATAGTTTATAAATAGGACTTTGAAAAATTTCAGATAAAAGATTAATATTTTGATTACTGCTTTTATTTTCAAATACGTAAAGATTAAAATAATACTTGAGGGCATCCCATTGCTCAAGAATTCTATCTAAGACTGCTTGTGTAGAAAGCCACCTTGTGGGGCGTACTTTAATATAATATGCATTTCTGTACCGGAATGTTCTTGAAAACTCTTTAAGTCTGCCCTCCTAAGGGGGCTGTTACAAAAATGATAGTTTACGTCTTTTAAAGATTTATTAATTTGTTGGCAAATACATCACAAGCGGCCATTGAAGCTAAATTTAAAATGTGACAAACACATCCATTAACATGCAGATTTGGAACAAATTGCTTCAGCCTTGCTTGCACTCCGCTTTTTGCTCCCATCATAACCGAGCAATTGTCGGCAGTGAAACCAATCATTTTTTCAAGTGGTATTGAATGGTCTTTCAAAGATTTAATAATGGCATTAGAAATATCCTCCGTGCTACTATAGGTCAAAGGCATCAAATCTAAAAATCTATCAATGCACTTTTTATCAAAAATTCGAATCGAAACTGCTAAATTTTTGATATACATATATCAGTCGTTTCATCTATTATTAGAGAGTAAAAAATTTTCTGACAAAATGCAATTATGGATTTATAATTTTCTGGCCTGTTATTTGAGTTAGTATTTTCTGTGCTTAAATTCTATTGATGCAAATTTTGTTCACAATTTTGGAACCAGTTATGCTATTTTTCATAAGCATATCTAAATGATCCATAATTGCAAATGGCAAATTGTGCTCGGCAACAAAACAACTTAACTATATATTTTCTTCGAAAAATTTTAAATTTATTTGTACATTCAGAGCTGCTTTGCAAATGACTTGAAGTGTAGTGCTGTATTTTACAAAAATGTACCAAATATGTCAATGTGTACTACATCGTACTTTCGGGAAGCGAAATGTACCAAAAAAGTACAAATTTACCATGATTATCATCACTGATCTGAGAGGGTTTAACGTTAAATCTTAAAAGTTTTAGCATACAAAATTAAATCTCGAAACGCAGAAGATTTAAGTTAAATCTTCATGAAATCTTCAATCATTACAATATTTCTGGTAGGGCAACCTAAAATTCATGTCATGCAATTTTTTTATAGAAAAATATTTTAAGGTAAGAGCGGTTTTTAAATTCATGGATGGCAGATGTTTTTTGTAGTTTTAAGTCAAAATTAAAAGGTACCACCTCTAGAGTGTAATCTCTTATTAAAAGCACAAAATAAAAGGGAAACGTGAAAATTTTACAGAAAATTATCTAGTTCCTAGGGATGTAACAAATGCAAACGCGTAGATTATATATTGATTATTTATCGTAGATTAGAGCATGTTCAAAAGTGGTCTAAGACCCGGTTTTTCAGTAGTTGGTTAAGCTAAGCTTAAACTAAGTTTGCTTAAACTCTAGTCACACTACAGAGCAGTTTTTCAGTCCAGTTTAAGGCCGCCTTAGGGGTACGATTTTTTGTACGGCAACATTGGTTTTTTATTATCTAAATAATTTTTGGATACGGAAACAGCTGGATTTTGTTTATCCAACAAATGTGGAAAACATATTTCTCCAGCCTTCGAGAAATATATAGTATCTAGTTGTGAACTTGATATCCAAAATCAATTTCCAATCACTATCCAACCTTTGAGAAATTTTGGAAAATTTTTAGTTCTCGATTTGATCTCGAACGTCATTCTCAAATATTCTCCAACCTTTCGAGTTTTCAAATCAATAGCCAGCACATTTCTTCATTTGACAATCAACAATGCATATCGAGAAATATTTAAAAATGATTTAAACCAATTTGGCAAGGAAACACCTAGCACGTTAAGATTGAACAACATATGACATAAGCCGTTTTTTCGTTTTGCCAAAATTCAGAGTGAACTTTAGAGACTTTCCTTTATAGTACATATTGATATCTACCCAGCCTACTGTACAGTTCTATAAATTTGGTTAAAAAGGCAAATCTTAAATATAACAAATAACAATTATAGTATTTTAAGGAACAAAATCAGTATGCTAGATAATCATTAAATTATTCATTGATCACTTGACCAATTCCGTTCAATTAAGCCAATTTCTCGGCCAACGGCATAAATTGGATATGTCATGTGAAAAAATTATTGTTGGATTTTTTTTTATATTATATTTGAATACATTGAAATCACTGTTTTCCGAGGTTAGCTTACGATTGGATTTTATACAATTGCACTTTGCAAATCAGGGATGACAATTCTGCGCCGTTGTGAAATCAAAATGTCAACGAATCACGAGCGTACTTACATTAATTAATGGAGCTAGTCGAAGTTAAAAGAGTTATCCTGAAGGAATTATAATTCATATGGAAGAATAGTTTGAAAAGTTATATTCTCACGAAACTCTTGTCTACTGTAATAACCCACCAATGATTTATACATCAGCAATGTAACATTTAGTAACAAGGTCATGTAAGGCCAATTAACTTTATGAACTTTCTTAGTTTGACTTTATGACCATTTAGGAAAGAGCTTTTACCCCGGCTTTCCACTTTAATGAAAGAATTAGAAAAAGTAGTTCTGTAGGCGAAAAGTTGAAATAAGAAATAGGGCGAAATCCAAATAATTGACCTTTTGAGAAAACAAGAGTTGACTTTATGACCAGGACGTCAATCACACCTGTTAAATTTAAATAAGCATTAGCGATCAATTAATTAGATGCCTACTTTAACTACCAATGATTATTTCAATTAGTTTCCGAAAAAAGCAATTAGTTATAGATTGCCATTAGAAAAAAGTAAAAGAAAAAAATGTGGATTTTTTACGATTATTGCAAAGAATCAAAAATTTTCAAAAGTAATCAAAAACCCATTTTTGATTACTTGTGATTATTGTCGATTACTTTTTAGCTTTGTTGCAAGAAACCAAGGCGAATCCATACCAGGTGGTGGTAAAGCGAATTCAACCAATTCGTCGTGCAGAAGAATGTCAAGTCAAAAGAAAATTTGCATGGATTCCGATTACAAGGCGTTGTATGGAAAAAAATCATGAAGAATCAGCTGTTGGGATAACACCTAGTACTGAATTCGCCTTGTAAGAAACATTAAAAAAAATAAATAAATGCAAGGCGCGCTAACCTCAGAAGAGATTTTAGGCCGAGTTTCTCTTCCAATTTGGGTTATGCTCCTATTAATTGTTCCTAAAAATTGGCGAGACGAGACCTATATGTTTTATGCCGACTTCGAACGGCATCTGCAAGGAAGATGATGATGAAGATAAACTGAGAAGATTTTCATGGCATAAATACAAGAGTGTGTGTTTGCTAAATCACTGCCGAGGGGCGACCCCGCTTAAATTTTCGATGTTTTCTTTGACCGAGAGTTGAACCCACGATCTTCGGTGTGGTAGGCGGAGCACCACGGCGGCCGCCACATGCAAGAAACATTACCTTTCACAATATTCACTGGAAAATTGCCCAAAATATTGTCCAAAAAATTTTAGGTTTTGTACTGTTTATTTTCCCCTTCGCTTGCCAGGCTAAGACTCCAGCAATTAGGAGTGATACAGCTGTCAGATCTAGAAGCAGTAAGTGGCATAGTTCCTAGAAAGCTTCTAGTATTAGCCAAGAGGACGGAGTTATTTTATAGCATAGGTCCTGGTATTTGATAGGGTTTTTCAGTTTGGTCGTTAAATAAACTTCTGGTAACACTACGGGCTCATTCAGTCTATGTGAGGTCCTCATGGACCGGCCAATTCAACCTAACCTAACCTGTTTATTTTTCTAGGATATTAAGTTATATTTTAAGTATTAACAATGGGAATTACAGAGAGGCGAGATTTCGTCCCATCTAATGCAAATGCAATATAACATTCCCAGCCAGCATTTTTGGAAAATTTTGATCAAAAAATATTCAAATATCATACCCCAAGATGATTAAAAACATTCAAATTTAAAAGTATTTTCTATTCCAACATCAGCTATGATCGTCAACATCTTAAAATACGATACGGTACGGGATGTTGAAGCCAAATCCAGGTACATATATCAAGACAGTTTCACTTATCTGGGGTTCAATTAGTTCACAAACTTTGTATTGTCTAATGGTTAGATTTATATTTTCTAGGAAGCCGAAGGTGGAGAAATGATTGGGAACATCTTCGGTTACGAGCAGTATTTACATTATTTCTTGTCTTGAAGAATATCTTTTGTATAAATAATAAAATTTTCATATATTTTTGCTTAACTTCGTGATTGAAAAAATGTGTGTATGTTAAAAAAAAATAAGATCTTCAATTAAAAGTAAAATTTTAACAAGAATAAAATTCATTATTCAGTCAACAGATAGTCAGAAAATGATTACAAATTTTTGATCACCTAAAGTAAACACATTCGATTCAAATATGATTCCAAAATGTGATTGAAAAACTATATTCAGTTTTTGATCATCAAAAGTATTCATATTTAATTATTTCTTTTGTTCAATTTTATGATCTCATTATTTAGTCGGAATGAGTAATCATATTGTATTGACATGTAGGAAAATTCAAAATTTAATCAACTAAATGTTAAGTGGGTTATATCAAATAATAAAATATTGGTTTTTAATAAAAAAAATACTTCTTTATGCTTAAGTTCTCAGAAAAAAAGTGCAGGGCGAAGAACACTTACACATTAGGGATGATGAAATCAACATACCTACAATTCTCCAAGTCTCAGAATTGTATTCTAATACTAAAATCATGACTGACTCTGATTAAAAAACAATCAGTGCATAGTCATGAGAAAATTAAAATAGAGCTTTGGACGCCAATCTATGAATTGAAATTTTTTTAAATTATTGCCTCATTGCTTTATATAATGAGTGTAGCAAAATAATATGCATATGTGAGAATATGTTTACTTCAACGCTCATATACCATTCGCCCTATAAAAGCGCTTACGATTTACTATTACATTCTCAAATGTACTTGTATATATAGCATTTTCAGGCCAAATGAAACTTTTTTTCATTTCAAATGAACCTTTTTTCATTTTAAATGAAACTTTTTTCATTTTAAATGAAACTTTTTTCATTTCAAATGAAACTTTTTTCAAGTCAAATGAAACCATACTACTAAGGTAATTGTCAATATATTTATATCGTACTTTATAACGCTAAGTATTTATCAAATTTTTCTTTAAGACAACTATTTCTAATTAACCACATTGAAGGCAAAATTTTTGCTTAAATTTTCTTTGTGAATTTAAGCTGCGGTTAAGGTCGGCTTATTTTAACCTTGCCTTTTGATCGTTTCAATTTTTAATAGATAAAGTAGCAGGGTTATACGCTAAGCAACTTAAATACTACAGTTTAACCACCCACTGAAAATAAGCACCTATATTTTTTACTTGTATCTACTCTTATATGTATACCCTGTCCGACCCAAAAACGTCCGCTAAAAACGTTGGTATACATGAAAATTATACAATCAAATGAAAATTTTATAGTGTACATAGTATTTAATGTGACAAAGTGTACCACAAATCGATGGTACCGATTTTCTATGTAATTAATGGTGCAATTTTTGTAAATTTTGTTTAGTTTTCATTTGTAATTTTGTCAACCGCCACATCTAAAAATATTACGCCCCTGATGATGCCAAGGAAATTTGGCGAAACGTTGGGCCGTAAGGTGCAATAAACTTTGTTTTCTTCGCACTACAACGAAATAGATCAGAATAGTTTAAAGAAAACTTAATCTCCGAAATTTTTTTAGTAGGTCATGAAAAAACCCTTAAAAATCAAAGTCAAAAAAGTATTAAATTTCGCAGGCTCGAAAATTATTTGTTTCGGTATGCGTAGTGAAACTTTTTTTCCTGACCCCAAATCCTATCGAAAAATCGAGGGCGCGATATCGGTTAATAAATCGACCCATTCTAATATATATATTCTAAGTATTACATTTAGATATAATATACAATGAAAAATAATGGAATAAAGACAAATATATATGTTTTCAAAGGCCCAAACGAGTGAAGTGCAATGTAACTACGCCATAGAGTAGAAAAGATCACTTTTTACCCTTATGTTTTTCAGCATAGTTAAAAAAGATCTCTCCACAGTCCACATGCTCTACTATATAGTTGGTAAAAGTAATGTTTCTCTCAATACCTTGCTATCGTTCTATGTTGTTTGGTAAGACGTTGGTCAAAGAGAAAAGCATAATACAGAGGATTTAACCGATGTGTAAGTTGGTGTCAGACAGTGAATAGGAAATACGCTCACATCATGCTCTTTGGTTCCTTCTCTTTGTTCTCTACGTTGCTTTATTCCTACTTTATTAACGAAGTATATGTAGAAGAAGAATGTGCTTTATATATAAGACAGGGATGCACCTTAACGTTAAGCTAATCGTTTATCAAAAAATTTCCACCGTTTCCGTTGAAACACTTCGAAATATTATCGATAAAGAAATTATCAAGATAAATTGTCTCTCGTTTTTAACCGAAACGAAAAGCTTTCGTTAGCGTTAAAAACGTTAACAGAAACGTGATACTTTATGTTTGAATTGTGCTGGCAATGCTATAGCCATGGTGAAGCCGTAAGGTGGCAAACAACGAGCGCACATACACACACAAACTCTATGTAATTTGTTTGTGTAATTCGTTGGTGGTAATGTCAAAAGATACTCTGAGAAATGTTCGTACTGTCAAAATTCATGAGAAAAGTTGCAATCAGCTTGGATAATGCTTTCACCTTTAATGACTCCGCCATCAATCAGCTTTGCCAGCATAGTTTGAAATTAATAATCAACATAAACGATTTGATTTCGTTTTGATATGGCAGAAAACGAAACGAAATCATTTCGTTAATTTGACGATCTTAACGTTAATAAACGAAACGAAATGACTTCGTTTCGTTTATTAACGTTGATTATCGTAACGAAATGATATCGTTTCGTTGGTTAAGCATGCCTGATATAGAGTAGATACAAGTAAAAATATAGGTGCTTATTTTCAGTGGGTGGTTAAACTGTAGTATATAAGTTGCCTAGCGTATAGCCCTGCTACTTTATTTATTAAAAATTGAAACGACCAAAAGGCAAGGCTAAACTAAACCGACCTTAACTGCAGCTTAAATTCACAAAGAAAATTTAAGCAAACATTTTGCCTTCAATGTGGCTAATTAGAAATAGTTGTCTTAAAGAAACATTTGATAAATACTTAGCGTTATAAAGTACGATATAAATATATTGACAATTACCTTAGTAGTATGGTTTCATTTGACTTGAAAAAAGTTTCATTTGAAACGAAAAAAGTTTCATTTAAAATGAAAAAAGTTTCATTTAAAATGAAAAAGTTTCATTTAAAATGAAAAAGGTTCATTTTAAATGAATAAAGTTTCATTTAAATGAAAAAAGTTTCATTTGACCTGAAAATGCTATAGAAATTAGCCCGTGCATTCAAAAAACGATAATGTTTCTTATTTTTGATTCTTTTTTTTTCAATAGTCGTAAAAAATTATATTTTTTTATTATATTTTCTTTGTTAATCAAATGGAAAGTAAACATTAAAAATAAAAATAATACTTGCCAATCTTTAAGTGGCTTCTAAGGAAAATAATCAATTAAACGGGTTATCATTACCATTAGTAATCTTTATATAACAGGTGTGATGTCAATATCGTTGACATTTTAGCCATTTGGAATTTGACGTTGTGACCGTTTCATGTTTCCCATAACTTCAATCGACTTTGTGGCCGTTTGAAGTGGTCATAAGGTCAATTGACGTTATGACCGTTGAGCTTATGGCACCCCTCCGGAGGGAAAACATGTACCCATTGTTTAACAGCTTGGGAGAAGGCGAACCCGATACCTTAACCCCTGAAAAGGTAATATACGTTCCGCCACTCGACGATGACAAAGTAAGAATGGAATATCCTGGCTGATAAATAACGAAAGCACATCGTAATCCCGGCAACCCGCGCGAAAAGGAGTTGCTCAATCAAGATGGTATTGATGAAAATCCTCCTTTGCCTGGATTGCATGACACTGCCACTTTGATTAATAATTGAAATAAAACGTTTTCTAGCGTATAGATGAAAAACTTAATCAAAATCGCTAAACTGATTCGGAGCTCATCACGCACATACATACATACACCAAGTTCTGATTTATGACCAACTTCGGCCTAAAAAGTTTTTGGTAAAGTGAGCGGAGACACGTCCCCAGGCAACATATATTTTACTTGGCTCAAATTATATATCAAATGTATACCAGGAAAACCATACTACGTTCCGATCTTAATTTTTGGGTTCACGCAGGGACTATTTCCAGGACCAATTTTGGACAATTTCTAGACTGCGCGAAGGTAGTTTTGGGATCATTTTAGACTTTTGTTCGATTTTTTTTGGGAACTATTGTGAGATCACCGTGGTGTGATGGTAGCGTGCTCCGCCTACCACACCGTATGCCCTGGGTTCACACCCCGGGCAAAGCAACATCAAAATTTTAGAAATAAGGTTTTTCAATTAGAAGAAAATTTTTCTAAGCGGGGTCGCCCCCGGCAGTGTTTGGCAAGCGCTCCGGGTGTATTTCTGCCATGAAAAGCTCTCAGTGAAAACTCATCTGCCCTGCAGATGCCGTTCGGAGTCGGCATAAAACATGTAGGTCCCGTCCGGCCAATTTGTAGAGGAAAATCAAGAGGAGCACGACGCAAATTGGAAGAGAAGCTCGGCCTTAGATCTCTTCGGTGGTTATCGCGCCTTACATTTATTTATTGTGAGATCAATGTGGGAATGTGCTAGGGAACATTTCGGGTTTAATAATTGTGGCAATATTTCGGTATCTTTCAGGACTGCTGCGGGGCTATTTTGAGTTCGTTGCCAAATCACCTTGGTATCATTACGGAGCCATTTCGAAATTGTTAATGTTTATCATTTTGGTACTATTTCGGCATGATTTAGCAGAGTTCGGAAACATCGTTTACTAATTCGAAAAACTCTCTGGGCTATTATTATTGTCAGATTATTATTGGCATATTACTGATTCGTTATCAACGACTTATCGGCTTGTTATTAATAACAACTGTTCTCGAAGCGTTGTTGGTATATTATCGAGTTAATTATCGACGTGTTATCGAAAAAATATCGATTTGTCACCGAAAAGCTATCAATGCTTTATGGGAAAAAACATTGAATTGTTATCGAAAAGTTATCGATTCGCTATCGACTTCTATCAATGCTTTATGGAAAAAATATTGCATTGTTATCGAAAAGTTATCGATTTCTTATCGCCTTCTTATCAAATATTTATCGATAGTAAGTCTATGTTTTTCGATAGCAAGCTGGTAAACTTTTCGATAACAAATCGAAATTTTTTGATATTTTAATTTCCCTTTATTTTCTTTTCCTTACTTTTCTTCTATGTTGTTCGCTCATCAAATAATACATCCGTACATGACCATTCCCTTTATTCGTGTTTTACAAACGGTCCATCTCTGTAAGAAACCGAAACCGGCAGTACCCGTATTTAAGAGTTATTTAAAGTGTGGTCATTAGATAACTGTTTTAATTGAAAATGTCGGCTCGGGAAATGTTATTTGTGATCTCTGCTTGCTACCGTTATTCAATGCCATTTCACTTTTCCGACTTACCTGAAATCTCCAGTTATCAACAAAGGAAGTGGCTGTGGAGTGGGTACGTATTCTCTCTTTACTGGGCTATCAAAATATACCGACGATGAACCCGATGCTTCCTCATCAAATTCACATTGTGAAACTGTGCGTGTATAATCTTTGATTGGTGTTGTTGTATTATTAGTGGCAGCATTAACACCATCCCCAAATATATCACCACCGCCATTCATATTAATTTTATTCGCATTTACCGATGATTTCGCCATGGCTGTAGTTGTAGCTGTTTTGTAGCTAGTTTTTGTTGTCATATTGGTGGGTATTGAAATAGCAGCTTCGTAGCTCCGTTTACGTGTTGTTGCCGACGAGGTGGTTGTTGTTGTAGGAGACGTTGAATCATTAACAGTGACTGTTGTTGCTAGTTTCGAAATTGAATTGTTAGCGAGCACTGATGAGGATGCCATAGCAGAAAAAACGTTAAAAAACGGAAATTTTGTTTAAAGTATAGAAGAAATAGCAACAACCTCAGCAACACTTCTACACTTTGATATAGATGATGAGTAAAAGTAGGTGGTGGGAAAATGTTGTTAATGTGACGAATTTGTTGCACCAGCTATTAATTTTTTTGGATTTGTAAGCTCTCAATATCGGTTGGTATCGTCGCGTCGATGTGAACGAAATATTTGAGTGAAGAACTTGTGCGCCTGCTATCAGTTTGATGAATTGGACAATTTTAGTTCATGGGACTTTAAATTCTATAAAGATTCAATTAAGAAAAACTTAAGTGGTTATAGTTTTCTCTGTGCAATGCCCGAGCTGTATTCAAATCTGTAGTCAATTAGACGGTAGTTGTGCTTATGACGCAATACTTAGCTAAGTATTTGCGCGATTCATTTGAAGTAGCCTGCAATTATAGAATTTAAATTGTAATTAGTAACGAGTACGCTTGGAGCAAAAACAAAAAAAAACATTTAAAAAAAAATTAAAGGCAACTTCGTTCAAATGGCCGGCCAGTTCAACCTAACCTAAAATAAGTTCAAGTGAAACTGCATTGTAAGTTGCTGGTGTACTTTGTAATAAAAAAACCTGTTACTGGTAAATCTGCCTATAATTTTCATATTTTTAATGACGGGGTGACATAAAGTTAACGGCCAAAAGGTTAATTGACGCTATTATTATTATCAGGCCTCGATGCACTTCGACTTTACTTAGATCTATTGTGCTGACCTTCCAGCCTTTTACCCTATTTTCCGCCCCAAACGATTTGGGACTCCGATACATACATATTCACATTTACTAGCTTAAAAGTAATTGTGTAAGACTGCAAGGCACGTGAGGTTGCCTAGCTGTCTGACATACAGAGGATACTCCTGGAGGATAAGCCTCTTATTATCGTTGTTGTTGTTGTAGCGACAAGCACACTCACCGAAGGCCTTGATGTTATACATAGATGTTGATGGTCCTTTGACAGATGCAGGTCCAGTACGTTCCGGTAACAAGCACCATTAAGGTACTAGCGCAACCATCTCGGGAACGATTTGGTAATTCCACATGAAACCTTCTAGGCCATCCCGCCCTCTCACCCCCTAAAAGATCCATAAGGAAGTTGGGGTCGCCAGAGCCTCGGCTGTTAAAGAAACAGGATTTGCCACGGGTAGGTGAGGTTGACAATTGGGTTGGAGAAGCTACATATATATTGCGCTAGCAACCCCTTGAAAGGGTTGCGCTACACAATCCCTTGAATCAATTTGGTATTTTAGTCGCCTCCTACGACAGGCATACCTACCGCGGGTATATTCTAAGCCCTCTAACCCGCTGGGCTTCTTCGTAGGCATCTTTACCGCAAACTTTTATTGGTTGGATTTCTGCCAGAAAAATAGTATGATAGCATCCCATTGGTATGGTATCGATTTCTTAAAGTTCGGCTCACAGATGACAGCTCCTGTTTCCGTCATCCAATTTTGATTAATCCGTGAGCCGTACCTCTGAGTCAAGGTCAGTATATGCATTCCCTGTAGCCCAAAGAGTTCTGTCCGCAACGGATACCTCAAAATTCGGTAATATTCTGAGCATAGGGGCATTGCATCACATAGTACGTGTTTTCCTATGAATTTTTTTTATTACTTAGAGATATTATGAAGTCTGGTGTAGCAGGTGTTGCCCCTTCTCTATATCTCCCTTATTTCCACTAAGGTAAAAATACACCACGTTCTCATCGCACCCGTTATGCCAATACAAACGTTTCGATGCAGTTCTTAACTTTGAATTTTAATTTTTGAAATTGAATAGGTTCTTATTACAAACGGAATCCTCACCGACCCAGCCTCGAATTCGATTTTGCACAGTGGTTAAACCAGATTAAGGAAAAGAAGTACCGCAGGGGAAAAAAAAATAAAATTATCTTTTCATTCGAATGAAAAAAGATATAGCCAAAACATCAAAACGTAACTGTAATTCAACAGTTGTTAACATTTCAGATATGTGAAGGTGCGCTGTCCTTATGTCACCGCTCCGTATTTCATACAAGTGCATGGAAACTTCCCACACTCTCACTAGCAGATATTGTTAGCTGACTAAAACTGAGTCCTGAAATTCGAATCGTCTTTTCTGACAGCTTCTGCAGAGGGAGCTTTCCGGTAAGCGTCATCGTTGAAGCATCCTGTTATGACCTGCTATGGCGCCCGTAAGTACTAGTAAGAGATAACAAAGTGGTGGTCGTACGGAGGTGCCCGCCTCGCAATTTCAGTCCCTTAAATATTGCTGCGCCCGAGGACCAAGCTAAAGGGCATATTGAGATACGCTATAGACGGCAGCGAGACTCGACACTTCCGCACGATATCCGATGTTATCATGTAATATATTTAAGGCAAGATGGCTCCCAACGAAGATCGTTACATGGCCTGTAAAGCTGTACTGCCTAGGGTAGTCAAGCTGCTCCGCGACCGATTGGCCTGCAGATGCTTCGGTTCAAGCCCAGGCCCACTTCCCTTTTGCACTTTGAGCTGTGTTTACCGTACGGTAAGGCCCTGGACTAGTACATGCAGAGACTCCCAGTGAATGAGGAGGTTTAACACTCTTTCCTCTCTTGTAGTAGCAATAAAAACACTCCTCAAAGTTTTAGGAGTATTTTCGATGATGATAGTCCTTTGCTCGATATTGATCCGGGACGTTCCGAATATTAGCACTTTTAAGACACTAGCCTAGTATCCCAGAAACAATTTTAAATTACTATATCGAACCTTCTGGGTCTGAGGATTTTAGTCGCCATTAAGACAGGCGTGATCACGCCAATCCCTTGGAACTACCAAGCACCAAATAAGAAACCGTTTAAAAGTGACAAATGATGAGCTTCGAATGAAGCTACCCTATTTTAAAATTATGCGCTACACGTCGATTCCTTGCTGACGACAGCTATCAAATGCTTCGGAAATGATTTTAGTGATGGACTGGACAACATCTACAGTTATTAAAGAGGTTTTATATATACACTGTGCAACAGCCGGCTGGGTATTGGACCAAACCCACTTTTTTGTAGAGATTGAGGCGTAAGTAGACAAAGTACTATCTCCGTTTTTCGAAGTTAGCCTCCAAAAAATAGATATCGGCTTTCGAAGTTCGAAATTCTACATTTCGAAATTTTATGTTAAACGCGTTCAGCAAATTAAAAGAGTAAAAAAGTGGGTCGTAGTCCGTGGTGGGACCACGTGAGAGAAATTTAGTATAACAGCTGTTATGCGAGGTGAAAAGTCAGATAGTCCCATGATAGTGGCTACTACTTTTATGTCTGCACATACTCTCCACTGGAATTGCTCGTACTGTAATTTTTCAAAAAAAGAAAATAGGTGGACCACGACCACATTTTCACTTTTTCAATGCTGAACGCGTTAACAAAAAAAATAAAATTTCGAAATGTAGAATTTTGAACTTCGAAAGCCGATATATATTTTTGGAGGCTAACTTCGAAAAACGGAGATAGTACTTTGTGTACTGAAGCCTCAATCTCTACAAAAAGTGGTTTTTGGTCCAATACCCAGACAAAAATTGATTTTGGTTGCATAGTGTTATTGAAGGGCACATTTGTGCGAAGAGGATTAAAACCCTAATGACTGCATAGGAACAAGCGCTTCAAAAATCGCATTTTACTCTAAAACAGGACTCCCAGGAGTAGTGGGTAGTATCGATGAGACTCGCGTCGAAAAATGTCAACTATTTTGGTTGCAGCCGAACCGCGGCTTGCCTCGTCCAACTTCGGGTTGTCGAACCAATTGTCAGATTTTGACGTCTATGACAACTACACAACACAAGATTGTAAACGGTAATGCCACATAAAGTTTTAACTTCAACCAACAAAAATTTTTTTGACAGGTTGAGATGTAATCGTAATACCAAATTGCAAAATTTCAACTGAAATGAGTTGAGTTGTAAACCGTAACAGAGACAATTTTAAAATAGAGATGTTGGCGGAACGAAAAATAGTGTGAAGCAAGCTTCACAAAACTCTAGTAGGTCACATTCACCACTCACCACAGCAGAATGTGTTAAACTACCACTGTTTTTATTTGTTATTTAACAATTATTTGTACACTTTTTATTCAGCTACGCTGTTCAGAATTTTAAGTTTTACTCTCTAAATCTCTAATCAGTGTATTTTGTGTGCTTAAATTATGTTAAAAATTGTATTAAGTTTTTGGTGTGGTGAAAGTGACCTAGGTACTAGAATTTTGTGAAGCTCCGCTGCCATTGTGAATGATAACTAAGTGTGATATCTTATCTGTCAACTGCCTGACAGGATGTTCAATATGGCTACTTTTTAGCGTTTTGACAGGGTGTTCAATATGGCGGCGCCTATCTTCAGCGGGGTGATAGAAAGAGATACAGAATGAGACAGCGATAGTCAATTACAAATCAGGTGATCCAATCACTTTGGAATTTTGACGTCTATGCAGAAGATATCACACTTAGTTATCATTCACAATGTCGCTGCTTTCCACTGAAGTTGGAGCATGAACATCTTCTTTTCAAAAATCTTTGCCGTAATAGGGGCAATAATGTCAGCAGTGCTTTCGGCATTGCTGAGCTTCAATTACTCAATAAATATTTTTGTTTTCAGAAAAACTCGATTACATTTGAATGTCCCACACGTGCATTACGTACCAATATATGTAGTATGTATTTTAATTTAAACAAACAATTTTTTGTTGCGATTTGTCGTCTTGTTATTCATTGTATAAAAAATTCTAAATTTGTAATACTGTGTAGATAGGGAACAAGCACAAATTGCTTTCACCAAAAAATCGCACAATTCTTTCATCAAACAAGCTTTTGCTCGTACTCGTACGTATAAAATATGATTATGTTTAAAAAAAAAGTAGAGCTAAATCGTGAATCAGACGAAAACAAGACAACCCAACAAAATACGAGTGAATGTTAGCAAACGCGAAATATCACTGAACGGCTCATTGGATGAGTTGGTAAATTGGTAAACGAAAAGAAGGTGAGTGAGAATTTTGTGATATGCATTTACGAGTATTTTAATAAACGGGTATCTGACTCCGATTCCAGCATTTCTTAACGTTGTACTGCCACTTTCAGTAGTAATTACAGCCCTAGACTACTTCAGTAGTTCACTCAGAGTCGCGTATCTAGTTAACTCTACACACAAAAAGAAAACAAAAACAAATACTGGCGCGATTTACCTGCGATAAAAACTAGGCCGAGTTTCTATTACAATTTGGGTCATGCTAATTTTTTCCACAAATTGGCGACTCTGCAAGGCAGATACAATTTCACTGAGAAGCTTTTCATGGCAGAAATACACTTGGGAGTATTTATCAGTTCACTGCCGACCGCAACCGTGCTTGGAAAAACTTGTTTCTAAATTTTCAATGTTGCTTTGCCCGGAACTTGAACCCAGAGCCTTTGGTCTGGTAGGCAGAGCTACCATTATACACACAGCGGCCGCCTTACTTCGCACGCCCTGCTATAAAAACGATTTGCAAAAGATGAATGATGCACACACAATGCAAGTAACACTCGCAAGCATCATTCATGATCACGATTGTGTGAACTTCTCAAATAGCTTATCATCGCACATACTTAAGTCCAAATATTTGCCCTCAACAAAAGGGAGGGTTCCTACAGCAACAGAAATAGTCATCGATCCAGGATCCACTGGTAATTGACTAGCGGCTCATCTGGCACTGAAATTTCTCCACGAGTACGTTTGGCATTAATCAACTACACGACGGTTCTACTATCACCCAGCCGTCCCTCCGCCGTTCCCATGGGCATTTATCATATATATTTCTAATTGCTGTTTTTATGTACGCGTTCCTTTTTCGCTCTTATTTGGAATCCAATCTATAAATAAAGTTTTGGTTGTAAAGATGGAGATTCGGGCTATTAGCGAACTTTGGGAAATTTTTGGTCGTAGTGCTTGTTTAGCTATATTTTATTAAAATAACTAGCCTTAACCCGCGGCCCGACGCAAGGAGAAATTTAAATGTATGGGCTATTCGCGTTAGCCTGCTATCAAGTTTATCTGTTCTTAAATTTTGTTTTCTGTCTAATGCATTTGATTTGTAATGAGTACGAACTAATGAGCGGATAACCTGATAGGAATCCCAATGATCCCGAACAATTATCGCAGAAAAAGCTACGAAATGACCCCACCTGCTATCGCGGACGGATCCCGAAACCATCCAGAAATGCCCGCGGAAGTGGTCTCCAAAAGTTCCCCGATAGTCCCAAAAAAACGAAATGACAGCGACACGATTCTAGACGTATCAGAGACCACACAGAAATGATCCCTAGAAGGGTATCCAAAATGATCCGAAAAGGTTCCGAAATGACCCTGACGGGCTCCCGGGCGGATCTCAAAGCCATCCAGAAAATATCCAGGAAGAGGTCCCTAGATATCCGACATACTCCAGAAAAGTCGGAAATGGCTCGATGGGATCCACGACGGATGGCGAAACCCATACAAGAAATGTTCGGAAGGATCCCAAAATGATCCCGAAATAGTCCGGAATGACCCAGATGGATCCGCACAGATGCCCGAAATGATCCCGGAACGGGTGCAAAAACTATCGGGAAAAGTACAAAAAGCCCGAATGGCTCTACGCATCCGGACGGATCCAGAAATGATCTCGGAAGGGTCCCCAAATGATTCCAAAATGGCCGCAAAATGATCGATGCACAGGCAAACATCAAGAAATTATGACGGAAGGTGTCCCAAATGATCCCCGAAATAATCCAGACAAAGTCACTGAAACGACCCCTACAGTGATCCCCAAACGATCCCGTGTTAGCCCCGACAGGTCCGAAATAACCCAACGGGATCCCAGGACAAATCCCGAAAACCATCCAGAAATGATGCCGGAGGATCCCAAAGGATTCCTGAAAGAGTCCCGCAATGATTCGCGACGGGATCCCGACGGATACCGAAAATCATCCAGAGTGATGCCGGGAAAGGTCCTCAAATGATCACCTAATAGTCCGAAATGACCCTTAAGGGTCATGGACGGATCCGTAAACCATCCAGAAATGATCCCGATATAGTCCGAAGATAGTCCGAAATGACCTGACGGGATCTCGAACGCATCCCTAAATGACCTGACGGATCCGGACAGATCCCGAAAATCCATCAGAAATGATCTTGAGGGACCAAATGATCCGAAAAAGCTCCCGCAATGATTCCGACGCGATCCTGAACGGATACCGAAAACCATCAGAAGTGATGCGGAAAGGTCCTCAAATGATCACTAATAGCAAAATGACCCTGACGGCATCCCGGACTGATCCGAAATCCATCCAGAAATGATCTTGGAAGGTCCCAAATGATCCGAAATAGTCTCGGAAAAGTCCAGAAATTACCCTGGCGGGTGTTTTTGTTTCGGACGAAAAACAAAACAAAAGTGCAAAGCCATCCTCTAAATGATCCCGAAAAAGTGCCCGAACATGACAATGACGGACCCCGAAAGGATCCGCAAAACTATCGAGACATGATGCCGGAAGGGTCCTCAAATGATCTCCCTAATAGTTCCGACCAGACCCTGACGGGATCCCGAACGGATCCGACAACTATCTAGAAATGATGCCGAAAGGCCCGCAAATGATCCCGTATTAGTCGAGAAAAAGTCCCGAAATGACCCCGACGGTAGATGCCGGACGAATCCCAAAAACCATCCAGAGAATGATGCGCGAAGGGACACCAAAATGATCCCGAAAAGTCCGCAATATTCCGACGGGATCCTGACGGATACCGAAAACCATCCAGAAGTGATGCCGGAAAGGTCCTCAAATGATCACCTAATAGTCCAAAATGGACCCTGACGGCACCGGACAGAGTCCCGAAATCCATCCAGAAATGATCTTGGGAGTGTCCCAAAATTATCCGAATAGTCTCGGAAAAGTCCAGAAATTACCCTGACGGATCCCGGACAGCATCCTGAAAACAATCTAAATGATGCCCGACAAAGTCCCGAGACCCTGACGGGAGCCGATGACGGATCTCGACAAACTGATCAGAATGATAGGCCGAAGGGCCCGCAAATGATCTCGCATTAGTTGAGAAAAAAGTCCGAAAATGACCCTGACGGGATCCCGAACGGATCAGACAACCATCCAGAAATGATGTACGGTATCCGGAAAACTATCAGGAGAATGATGCCGAAAGGTCGCATGATCCCGTATTAGTCGAGAAAGAGTCCCGAAATGACCCGACGGAGCCGACGGATCCGAAAACCATCCAGACATGATGCCGAGAGGTACACCAAATGATCCACGAAAAGTCCCGCAATGATCCGACGGGCTCCGGACGGATCCCGAAACCCATCAGAAAGTGATGCCGGAAAGGTCTCAAATGATACATAATAGTACCCGAAATGACCCTGACGGCGATCCCCGGACGGATCCGGGCAAATCCATCCTAGAAATGATGCTCGGAGGTCCCAAAAGAGCCCGCAAATACTCCGGAAAAGCCGAAAATTACTGACGGGATCCGGAAGGAGCCCGAAACACCATCCAGAAATGAGGGAAGGGTCCCATCAAATTATCCGTATCTGTGCGAAAACGTCCGAAATGACCTCGACGGATCCCGGACGATACGAAAACCATATCGCAGAGGATGCGAAGGTACCCCAAATGATCTCGAGTCTGAAAGACTCTGACGGGATCTCCGGACGATCCCGGACAACTCATCCAGAATGATGCCGAAAGGTCCGCAAGTGATCCCGTAGTAGTCGAGAAAGTCCCGAACAGAACCCGACGGGATCCCGGCGGATCAAAAACGCATACTAGAAATGATGCCGGAAAGGTCCTCAGTATCCGTATGTCGAGGAGTCCCGGAAGGACCCCGACGGGGACCGACTGATCCCGAAAGCTATCAGAAATGGATGCGAAAGTCTCAAATGATCTCTCTAGTACCGCATGACCCTGAAAGGATCCCGACGATCCCGGAACTATCCAGAAATGGATGCCGGAAAGGTCCCAATGATCCCCAAACTAGTGCCGAAATACCCTATGACGAGATCCCGGACGGATCCGAACTCATCATGGAATGATGCCGGAAGGTACCCCAAATGACCGCGGAAATAGTGCCGAAATGACGACGTCCCGAAACACCATCCAGAAATGATGGCGAAGTCATATGATCCCGTATTAGTGGCGGAAAAGTCCCGAATGACCCGACGGATCCCGGACGATACTCGAAAACCAACGCAGAAATGATGCCGGAAGAGCCCCAAATGATCCCGAAAAAGTCCCCAATGATCCCGACATACTCCAGAGAAAGTCCGAAATGGCTCCGAGTGGGATCCACGACGATCGCAGAAAACATACAGAAAGGATTCCGAAGGATCCCAACATGATCCGAATAGTCCGGAAATGACGCCAGATGGGATCCGGCACAGATCAGAAAATGAGTACCAGGAAGGTCCAAACACACGATCGAACACGCTAACAAAAATCCGAAATGGCTCCTACGGCATCCCGGACGGATCAGAAATGTATCTCGGAAGCGGTCCCCATGATCCCAAAATGCATGGAAATGACCCTGATTGGATCCGGCAAACTATCAGAAATTAATGCCGGAAGGGCCCCAAATTATCCCGAAATAAAACAGAAAAGTAACGAAACGACCCTAGAGGATCCCCAAATGATCCCGGTATTAGCCCCGAAAAGGTCCCGAATAACCCCGACGGGATCCCGGACAAATCCGAAAACCATCCAGAAATGATTTCCGGAAGGGTTCCAAATGATTCCGCAAGTCCCCGAATTATCCGAGGGATCCCAAACGGATCCGAAAATTATCCAGAGTGATGCCGGAAGGTCCTCAAATATCACTAATATCCCGAAATTACCCTTATGGGATCTCTGGACGATCCCTAACACCTCCAGAAATTGATCCCGATATAGTCCCCGAAGAAAGTCCCCGAAATTGCCTGACGGATATCGAAGCATCCCTAATGACCCCTGACGTGAATCCCAAAATGATCCCGTAAAAGTCCCGAAATGATTCCGACGTGATCCCGAACGGATTCCGAAAACCATCCAGATGTGAGCAGGAAGAGCCCCCAATGATCCCGAAAAATCCCCCAAATGACCCCGACGAGATCCCGTACGGATCCCGAAAACCATCCAAATGATGCCGGAAGAGTCCCCAAATGATCCCGAAAAAGTCCCCAAATGGCCCACGAGATCCCGGACGGATCCCAAAACCATCCAGAAATGATGCCGGGAGAGCCCCCAAATGATCCCGAAAAGTCCCCAAATGACCCGACGAGATCCCGGACGGATCCCGAAAACCATCCAGAAATGATGCCGGAAGAGCCCCCAAATGATACCGGAAAAGTCCCCAAATGACCCCGACGAGATCCCGGACGGATCCCGAAAACCATCCAGAAATGATGCGAAGGGTTCCAAATGATCCCTTATTAGTCGCGAAAAAGTCCCGAATGACCCCGACGGTATGCCGGACGATCCCGAGGACCATCCAGAAATGATGCCCTAACGTGGACGCCAAATACGCCGTTTAAAAAGGTCCCGTCATGATCGCGTCAAGGGATCATCTAAGAATTTATCTCTCGAGGTACTCCAAATTGATCCCGAAAGTACCCCGACGGGATCCCGGACGGATCCCGAAACGATCCGAAATGATCCGGAAGGGCACCCAAATGACGCGAAATAGTCCCGAATGAGTCCGGAATAGTCCCGAAAAGTCAAAATAACCCCGACGTGATCCCGGACGGATCCCGAACTATCAGATGATCCGGAAGGTCCCAAAATGATCCGAAA
>JARSSU010042116.1:0-46714 GCA_029619165.1 Eurosta solidaginis | reverse complement strand
AGGGTGCTTCAATTAAGGAGATATCCCTTTTCTGTGCTCCTAAAAGGGTAAAGAGGTGAAACGCTAAAAACATAATCGATGATTATAGAATATTGTTCAAAGAGTGCATGCCCGACGATGAGAATATAAGTATTCTAGCGCAATCAACAAGAAGCGAATCCTGCAAATTGCGCAGCTATCGCGGATTCCGCCTGCAAAGTAACGTATATAAGGTCATCACCTCTTCTTTGGTTTAAAGCCGCCCTCGACAGCACGAAAAGAAGCTGCCTATATGCCGCTATGTCTGAATTTTTTCCTCTGCAGAATGTATACTGCTTTGAAAACGACATTGAGCACCACCCTCTGCTCTGTTAGAATTGGCATCATCATATGAGAATTAGGCATCATCATATAAGGCGGCTCTGGGAGTGATCGGGGAAAAGTTCTTCCAAAAATGTATGGCGTCGGCGACTGCAAATACCGTAGAAGATTTAATCACACGCTGACGAGTCTTACGCAGACACATGTTATTCGAATTAATGATGATGCTCCGGCTCAAAAAGTATAGTTATCGTAACTCAACTATGGAAGTACAGAAAAAGGACGGTCCATGCTCCTATGGCAGGACCGGGTAGAAAACGATTTAAATTGCCTGGATGTGACGAATCAAGTTAACCCAACGAAGAATGGGTTGGCGCGCCTTTTTGGACATCCATAACTGTTCAAACGGTTAAGAGCCAATAAAGTAAGTAAGTATGTGGATACATGGACATTTGACTAAATGAAACAGGCAAAAAACTCATGAAGTTCATAAAATTATAGATTGCATAAATTTGGAGGACAATAGCTGATATGAAAAAAATCGGCTCATAAGCGTCTTGCTAAGTACTATGAACGAGTTTCGTCAATTTATTAAACAGCCCTCACGGTCCAAAAACAAGCCCTCGAGTGCTACTTCGATCTAAGTAGGCAATTTTATCGACGAAAGTACTGTATAACATAATAATCATAAGTTATATTTTTATATCATGAAGGCCATCATGAAAAGGAAGGATTTAACAGAAAAGTTCTTCAGAAGATTTAAGGACTTCTACCAAAGAGATAATTTATAGATGAGATTTACTCACATAAGTGGGAGCGTAATGCAGTCAGGCCAAGACAGAAATCAATCGACATCCCAGTTTGGCACCAGGTGAAAGCAGAGACCCAGAGGCATGCTTTTTAAGCGGTTTTTATTTAGCTTGACTTGACAGGGCGGCACGAAATGTTACCATAACCTGATTAAGGTTCAGCTGGTCCTACTTATGACTATCAATAGAAATTTTACGCGTCCAACGCTTTTATTTAATTGTCTGATCAAGGCCCAACATTGATGAGTTGCGTGATGACTAGTACCTTGGGCCTACCTAATTATTTTCTACCCTCCAGCCTGTCCGGCATAATTCTACCTGCTCACTGCCTCACTTAAGCTTACGCGTATGTGCTAAATAAATTAGATATAAAGACCCCATCCCCAACTAGCAAAAACGTATGCTGAGTGCTTTGTAGTCAACCACCTACAAAAAATTGGAAACAGTCAAACAAACGCCAGCACACACAATGCAAATAAGCAAACAAACATTAAAACATTAGAAAACAAAACAACTACAACACACTAGCAATGTGACATGAAGTCGAAGGTGCAACTGATGGACACTTCAATTCTTCATTGCGCTTGGTGCATGTAGCTAGTTAGTGTTGCATGCAACAAAGCTTGCGCTACTCCACATCATCAACACGAACCGAACTCAACACTCCTTTTCGAAATGTTTGATTTTCATTGTTTGTCTATCGATCTGTTCATGATCATTAAAACATTTGCCCATGAACGTGACAAACTTCAAACAACAACGACAGAAACCAAATAATGTACATCAACTTAAACAAAAACAATAATAACAAATACAACAAGTTGCCAATGTAGCGGCAAGAGCTGGAATGACGGCCAGGCAAGTAAGCAATTTTTAAATTAGCTGCGATGGAATGAGAAGAATTTTTTGGCGTGGCGTCATTTGCTTGATGTAGAAAACTTGCACTTTGTACGTATTAGGAGGTATACCTCAAGTCGTTGTACTTTCTACTTTGAAAAGTTGTATTTTTATCACCAAGAGTTTTTTTGTGGGATCCACCGCACCTGCACCCCAACGACAGCCGTGAGCAGCAATGCCAGCAATTCCATTTCGCATCAATCAGTGAATGATTTTCTAATATATTTTAAAAATTACTCGAGTTGGGTGTGAATATGGCACGTGTTTTGACGCAGTGGACTGTTTCCACAACTTTTTTTGTTTGCTTTAAATAGCGCGTTATAGCATCGTGGTGATATTTTTTTTCGTAAAAATTGGGGAGACCTACGTGCGAGATTTCATGCCTGATTCCGACGACATATACAAGGCGGTGATGTTATCCTAAAAAGTTTGCATGCAGGAATTCCGAAACGTAGAGGCAACCCTGTTTTAAAAAATTTCTTTTAAGTATTTTGATGTTGTTTTGCATCTGCCTGAACTTGGGACCTTCAGTATGAATGTGAGCATGCACCTCCATATTCTACTGCTATCATGAACTGTGCAAGAATATCCAGTGTATAGCGAGGTATTTTTTAATCAACATGGGATCTAGGAGCCTGCAGAGTAAAGTAGAAAAGAAATATAGTTTCTCTTTAAGAAGGAAAAAAGGAAAAGCTGACTGCAGGGATCTTCGATACAGTCTAAATGGGCGCAACTAAAAATCTGCCTCAAAGTATGCGAGCTCTTGTCAAACAACAAATAAAGCCATTTTGCAGAGCACCAGGTAGCCCAGTTCAAAAGTTAAAATTTAGAGTTCAACATGAGACATCTTTACTAGAAAATAATAGCCATTACTTTTTTTATTTATTTACTTAATTATTTATTTATTTATTTAATATTAGTCTACAATTTAAAAATTTATACAGACTAAAATGTCAATTTACTTAAAATATGTAGTATGCTGCGATATAAATAACATATTTATTCTACAAATTTATAAGAAGGATAGTATTGTTGTGCATCAATTCTTACACGTTGCCCAAGCAGGCAGCCGTCGTGAGTATCTCTGAAGACGAGAATTGCTCAGAAAGAGCTGTGTGCACATTAGGGAGCCGACGTGAAGCGCTCATAGAGGAGCCAACGCGAAATGCTCATGAGGAGCTGGAGTAGCTCTCGTGAGATGTAATGTATTGTTGTAGATGACGCAGTGACCAGTACGTTTTTGTAATGCATTTATTAGGCATATGATCTATCACACTTTTATGTGTTTTGATTTGCGTGTGCTGCAATAGATAAGCATTTTCTAATTTAGATTCAATAGTATACTTTTCTTTATTAAGAACGCAAGTCTGAAATATCGAAATTGATGTAGTGCTTGTTGACATCCAGACACAAACAACGAAAAGCTCTTCGTTCATTTCACAAAGTTAGATCTGCATGTACTCAGAAGAGTGATTGACAATATCTTGTATAGCGCGCTAAGACATTAATCCTTATCTCATCCTAAGTAAAATGGCTATTCACATCCCATCCCAATAATTTCACTCGCATGACATCCATCCAACGTTTCCCTGTGCGCCTCTCAAGAAAGGAGGTAGATAGAACTTCACCGGCTATTACAGGATGCAGATTCCTTGTCAGGAATAGATAAGTGACGTAACGCAAAAGAGCAGGAACTAGCTGCTTTTGAACGATTCCAGCTTGCTTCACGATAATCTAATACCGGGATTCCAACACTTAACGTGTATCCTAGTATGCGGTCGAGGCACTAAGGCTAGTAAAGAGTGCTTTTGATGATGTAAGGGTGCTCATATATTCTGCTGATATGATTTTCTAGTAAAACTTAGTGACTGTTGGCATTGTGTTATGTGTAAGGCCATTTCATTGGGTAAGCCGTGGTAGAGGAGAAAGAAGGCACGCATTAGACACTGGCACAGTACATATCAGCGCAGATTGGCGATTTGGCGATGACAGGTGGATCAAGGGTAGTACTGTGCAAGTAACTATAGCGTCTAGAGCACTGTGTCTAAGATATTTTAATACAAGTCGCGGCGTACATTAAATGTCCGCGAGCTAACTAACATATACCTGGAAGATCATTGATCAATACAAAACAATAGCGTCGCACAAATCAAGCACGTGATAGGCTTCCTTGAGGTACGCCAGATGTCACTTTGATGATTGCGATGATGGCGTCTCGTAGAAAGCTCACTTTTTGCTTCCTTCCAGTTAAGTAAGTGAGATCCATCCAGAACGTCGATGAAAACCCCATACAGTCAAGTTTGTTAATAAGAATTGTATGAGAAACTTTATCAGAAGCCTTGCTAAAGTGTGTGTAAATTACATCTGTTTGAAGGTTATTTCTAAAGTTTCTAGAGACTTGCGTTGTGAACTTAAGCAAATTGATTCGGTTGATTTACCTCTGCAGACCTATGCTGAGACGGGTGGATTATGGATATAGTGACTGAGCTAACTGTTTTGTAACAATGCGTTAGAAAGCTTCGGTATGTCACTAAGTTTTGCAATTCCTCTATAGTTTGCTATGCAAGATTTACTGCCACTTTTGTACAGTGTATTATAAAAGATTCTTGCCAGAAACTAGGAAATATTCCTTGTTTTAGAGAGGCATAAATTATTAGTTAAAGACTGATAAGAAATTCAGCGCAACTTTTCAGAGACAACAGTGGAATCTTATGAGGACCACTAGAATACAGAAGTCTTCAGGTTTTCTAGCTTAAAAATACATTTTAGCAGATATTAACTGGAACTCGTACACAGTAAGCATTGGTAACCCAGGTCGAGGTCTGGTCTGAAGCCGACTCGCAGTAGTTTGATTTAAAGAATCAGCATACATATGCATGCAATTACTGACGTCATCACTTGAAATCTAGTTCTGTCTCCAAATTTCAGGACAGAAGGACAAAACCCAGTCGTCTTACGCTTGGAGTTAACAAAAACCGCTAGACGACTTCGGTTGGAAGAACAGATGAAGCTGTAGCTCGTTCTGAGTAGTTCTTGTAGCACATCTTGACTCAGCAGAATAGATTGTGACGTAAAATAGAATAACCCTATAGTCACTTGACACAAGCCAGATTTCTTGTATCGCTTAAACAGCGAGTGTGTTTATATTTTTTAAGTAGTCAATTCTCTAGTGCACCAGCAGTTTTGAGTGGTGCTCTAGGGCGAGAAGTCTTGAGGAACGCAAGTATGAAAAATGCGGTTGTAACACATTAGTGAAATGCAGTACGACTCTTCATATCTCCGTCATATTGAGGCCTTGTCCTTCAGCTTTCGAAGTCGGATTTTCTAAATAAAAAGCGAACAGAAACAAATCGTTTTGATTGGGAACAAAATGTTTAGTGTCTGATGTATCGCAATAATCTCCAATGGTGGGTGATACGCGTCCTCGGGCAATGCTATGGGTCATATCTAACCAAAGGCTTACAAACCGTCACTAACATATACGAGATCCAGCATTTAACAACTTATTTAAAACACTATTTACTGTGATAAAGCCCCATATCCGAAGGTCGTTTAAAAACTAATTGAAGATGTCTCTAGATTAACAGGGAATCAATAAACGGTCAATTATGTTCCAGGTTACACATGACAAATTGAAATCACCTAACACTATGACCAAGTCAGAAAGCATAACTAAAGAAGACACTGACCTTATAGCTGATGAATATATGCAATATATCTGTATATCAGATTGCGGAGGGACGTATTTACAGTAATATAAGTATGACAGGATAAGTGTTTAACTCGAACACAAGAAATTCGATTTTATCGGCTTCAGGATCAGATTTCTTGCGCGGAAAAGCTGGCATCAACAGCATCAAATTCCTCCACCAACTTTGTTCAGACGATCATTTCTAAAAACTTCGAAACTAATACTCAAGATTTCAGAGCTAAACACGTGAGGCTTAAGCCAGGTTTCAGTGAAAACCAACACCTTGTAGGCGAGGTCGTGGCTATTAAGGAACAGGTCAGTAAGTTTTTGTGTTTAATCCTCTTACATTTTAATAGTACAAGTAGTGCTAAAATCACAAACTAGTTTTTTGAAGCTGGAGCAGAAGTTTGATGAATTCGTACAGTTTTCCGAGGTTGTCCCGAACGAATTCCGAATGAGTGCGCCATTCGGCCAAAAATGTTTATCTAAAATCGTTACAAAACTTTCCCCAAGAGACATCAATTTTAAAGATGATATACTTCTTTCTTCTTTGAAAACATTGCAATAAGGACATACATTTTGTATGTCGGCGTGATACGGGAAGGTAAGAGTTAACCTGTTACAGCACCAATCGAAGTTGAGCTAAGTGACGCATTTCCATAGGGATAGCTCGTTCTCTTCTGTGAGTTTCTGGGTATTTTTCTTTAAGAAACTGGATTCGCCGGCCAATTCCTGCCAATAGGTCGAGGCCTGTTGTGGATATCACTGAGGACCTGCTTGTGCTTTTTTACTTTTTACGGCTGTATTCTCAGGTCCGTCTTTCTTCGTTATGCTTACGGAGATGACCCCTTAAGCCCCTGGTTAAGGTGTGGCCTTATCAATCAGATGTCTATTGGGATGCCCAGGTTTTTGGGCATTCAACAGAAGCGGTTTGTCAGCATTTCATTTCTCCCCTTATGGGGATTACTCTCGCCTCATTGTGTAGGTGGTGTTCTGGGTACATAGAGAGACGGCCCGTAGCGGGTGTAAGACAGTCGATAGCGTAATCCATGACGTGGATGTCCAATGTGGTCGACATTTTCGTATCCATGTGAGAATAAGGTCGCCGTGATTTGGTCGGTGACAATGTCAGGTTTCGCGAGGCCAAAAAACTGAGGGATGAAGTAATCATGAAATTCGATAAATATACGTCGACAAACTTCCATAACAAACCGATAACTCGTCAATATTGAACTGATGACATACCCGATTACAAATCGGTAACTCGTCGATGTAAAATCTATAACATGCCAATAACTGTTTGGTAAAAAATCAGCAGCACTCCAAAATATTAATTCATCACATTTCGATAAACAAATTTATAGTTTTTTTATAACAAATAGTTGACATTTTGAATAGGGGGACCATTTGGGTTGATTCTGGATAGTAAGAGTTCAACCTAAAACAGTATCCAGATCGAAAATAAGCTAGAACGACGCGCGTCTCCCTGGAGAAGTTGTCTTTCCTCAACTGCGTGCGCAGGGTACTTGTCTTTAAGAACGTAGCTCACTGTAGGTTGCCTAGTAATCCCACGACTTTTTGTTGATATCTCTGAGGGCTTTTTCGGGTTCCTGTTCTTCATAAGGCTAACTGTTTAAGTACCGGATTTCTTCGTAGTGCTTACGCAGATTGCTTCTTAAATTCCTGGGAGGCGAAACCTCTGGGAAAAATTTCTGGATATTCAGAAAAAACTGTTGCTTCAGCATTTCATTTTTCTATTTTATGGGTAGTGTTCTCACCTAATTGTGTAGATGATTTTCTGAAGACCTAAGAACACATCCCCTGACAGATCTGAGCCTTATACCCATTGTTTGGCGCCTTCTGCAACATTTAACAAAATCTTTAAGTTAATTACATTTGAAATGCTTAATATCCCAACGCTGCATTTTCATCACATATACTTATATAGAAGATGAAAAGATACAATTGAAATACTAAGAGCTCACTCAACACACGCACATGCCATTGTCACACACGCTACTCAAAATAGGCACACACAAAGCCCAGCGATAGTTGGAGTAAAGCCGGAACAAGCAAACGCTGAGTGAAATTGGGGAGCACGATCCAAAAATATTGATCACCTGCTGTAATGTTATTTTATGGTTATTTGAATTGCTACGAAGAAAGCACTACCAGTCGGAATCACCCAAATGGTGCAAAAGGGATGAGTTTTTTAAGTGCTGGAAATAGTGGATAATGGCGACTAGATGAAAGTGAGGTTGACAATAATGAGTAAATAAAGTTTTATAAAACCTATAAAATGATTCGCTTGGGATATATGCAACTTCATAAGCATTCCTCATTTCTCTCAAGTGCACAATAAAAACATACAAAATTAACTTGGCCCCACTTCTGAGAAGAAAAGTATTATAGTTGTTTGATCTAGTGTGCTGCTCGACGTTATGGACGCTATTGGCACGTTTTGGATCACTGCCAATGCCGTCCTCTGCCGCGTGTATTTTGTTATCTGCTGCTTCCATGACATGACGTTCAATCATGCGCGAAAAATCATTGGATGCACTCAATGTTGCATGGAAATTGAATTACATAAATAAAAGTTTTGATTATCATGCCACATGCTACATGCCACACAGCCACAAGTAAAGCCGATCAGATAGCGCATCTGCACCACTGGCACACGCGGCCAGAAGCCAAGCCGATTATTTGCATACATATAACTGGACGAATCTAGAAAAAAATATGTTCAGATCAAGGGAATGGGTTTAGTTTTCTTATGATTATTTCCTACAAAGCCATATGCCACATGCTGCCTGCCGTATGCCGCATGCCACAATACCCTAGATAAGCAAATTTAAATTATTTATATTCAAGTTACGGTTCGTTGCCGCTATAATTAACATTTTTGTCGTTTGCATATCGCATGCACGGAATTTTTAACCTTACCAAAATAAGCTGGAGAGGGAAAGGCTAAAATTTTGAGATTGTGTGTTCGTTGTTGCTGCATCACCCACATATGCATGCTCTACATCAATATTTTATTACTTTTAAATTGAATCAATTTAGTGGCACAACTTACATATTCTAACAATAATAAAACTATTTCGTTTTGTCATAAAAATGTTTACTACAAAGTTTTAATGTAAGTTTACATGAAAGTCTTCCTGGCAAATGTTCTCAGTTTTATGGTCATTAAGGGTGAACTCGTAAATTGTCATGTTTTTGTCGTCAAATAAAAATTTCTTATTCGACTCAAATTAGGCCACTACACCTCTGCAATCGATAACCATAGTACATGGATCCGTGTAATCATTGGAAGCTAGTAAAATTGCCCGAAGTCCACTGTAGCAAAGAACATCACATACCGCGGGGTAAAGTACATTATATTGTAACGAATTTAGGGAAATCCTCTATTTGCAACCTTCTGCTAACGTTCGTATCGCTAAACTGTTTGAATAAATAACTCCAATATTCAATAATGCAAAATGACCTTTATTAAAGTACTCACAGTACACTGATACTTCACAAACAATAGCTTGCTTAAATCAAACTGAATACTGATTACCCAGCTTTAACTCCTTTTATACTCTCTGATGTCTCGTGCGCATATTTTCTAGGCGTTTTTTCTTCTAGAATTTACTACTTGTTTACCAGCTATAAACTACAGATGCGCGATTATAGCTTCTCGCATAGCCATATACGCGTGTATATGTGAGTGATACTCCCACCGATGATTGCATACTTTTGTGAATAGCTCAGATATATGCATGCTGTTCTCTCCGCTACGTTCTCTCCGCTGCTTGCACGTACATATGTGTAGACCATAATGATTGATTTGTTTATGTAGATACAAGTGGCTGCTTAGTATCGGTTTAGAGATGATAGTATGCCTTAGTGTTGCTAATATTCGTCACAATATTTATACAGTAAAGTACATAACGTACCTATGGTACGTAATCGAATGGAAGTGTAATGTACTGTAATGTTTAGTACGTATTGTACATGTAATGTAATGCATTGTAACACTACATAATGTACAACATGCAATGTACTGTAATATGCAGTTCAAAAAGTAATGTACTTTACTTTGCCATAATGCTGTTCTGTACTAACGGTATGGAATGTACTCATTTCACTGTATGGTACATAATGTATCGTACTCTACAATACGCCATGTACATATGAATAGTGTATGGTACGCTTATACGTGGTTTGTGTCCTGCTGTACTGCACCATACTTAATGTACGGTACTGTACGTTATGTTCTGTAAGGCACACAGTACGTACGTAATCTAGATATAATATAGTTTATTGTACGTTTTTATGTACATATGATGTACTCCTATGTACTATAATGTAATGTATTGAACTGTACTTTACATAATGTACTGTATTGTTCGGTAGTTAGTGCTCATACATTATATATCGTACAATAGAGTATATTACATACTATCTTTGTATCGTACACTACAAAATATGAACAATACGTAACGTAAAGTTGTACTGTACTTAACGAAACTTAAAGTATAATACATTACATGTACATTATGCATCGTACAGTACAGTACATTACTATACAATAACAAACTTTGGTGAAATATATTATCACATTTATAATGAGCAACGTCCTCACGAATTCAAATTCAAAAAGTGAGATTATTCGGTTATACTTTAAGGATAAATGACAAGGGTTCTAAGGAAAATATCTCTCAAAATTAGATTTTGTACCGACTTCTCAACTATAAGATAGAAAGAAGGAGGACTATGAAGAACGTTACGTAGAATTAAACTCAAAGTACCCTTTGTGGACTTAGTATTTGCAAATATATAACAAGATGGGGTGTTATGTAGCTTAAAAAACTGCGGTGCCGCTTCCTCACTATACGTATCGCGACCGTATTAGCGGCACTGATTTACGAGAGATCCAACCCATAATAGTGCTCCAGTCATAGACCCAGGGTTCGAATAGTATTTCATAAGTACTGGGAAACCTGTTGTTCGCTGTTTCCCTCCGCTCTGTCTAATATGAACCTCCACGCCTTCGAACTAAAGACCACTCGAAGAACATATCTGTTAAATTTTTTGTATTTTTGAGTATAATCACATCAATTCACCCCTACCTACACCCATTCTCACAAAGCTTGCAACCTGTCGAAGTCAAGTCAACTCGTAAACTCACCGAAAATAAAGTCATACCAACAATGTAATATAACAATTGCAGCCATACAAATTTCAGCAAATATGAACATACTCATAATAAACGCTATCAATTTATTTAATTAGAATCTCAAAGGATAAAGGCACACAACACACAACAAACAAACTCAACTATGCTTAACTTAAGCAGTCAAAAACGAGGACATGAAAATGTGGCAGGATGCACGTGGTTGCCACGACCAACCACGCCACCGAGTACGTTGAATGAAATCAAAAGCGGGTTGAAATGCACTGTCAGCTTAATTGATGCGCTTTATGGCTATGGTAGTTGAGCACTAAAAACAAACAAAAAAAACAGCAGCAGCAATGAAAAGCAATAATAGAAAGGGCTTTTAGTTAACTGTGCTCAAATTTCAATAGCACAATGGGCACAACGGTAAATAAGAATATGGCCAAAGTAGACAAACAAACCAAGCAGCGGGAAGTATGAGAAGGAAACAACAACAAAAACACCCAGAAACAAATTTCTACATTAGCGAATGTCTGAGTGATAAAATATGCTGTAATGATATTGAAATACTGCAACAACAACAATAACAATGCAGCAGCAACCACTCATTCACCTAGATGACCACCATCATCCACAACAAAACAAACCACCAAACGAACAAACAATTCAGCCACCAAACTGAATGAGAAGATACGGAAAGCATCAACTGTGCTGCCACGAGTTGTCGATTGTTCGATGGTTACGGATATGCGTAGACATACATACACACGTACATACGCCCATATAGGCATATAATCAAGCTATATTTTTTCGAAATAAATGCATAAATTGAATCCCCGTGGGAGGATTTTTTTCTTTTCGATTCTTGATTATCGTGGAACCAACGCTTACTGCAATAACTGTGTACAACAACAAAGCGCAATGCTAAACCAGTCCACAGCATTGGTTGAGATTGGTTGTCACGTGTTTGAAACACAACAAACATAAAACGGCACCAAACCAGATCATCCCTTGAAAGCTTCACGCATGGTGGATGTGAGAAAACATTATTGGACGTAAACTGAATGAGAAATTGATGAAGGAGAGTCTATGGTGCTGAGAGTGGTATGGATGATGCCGTGCACACTGGCCGCCACACCGGAAAACTACGGAAATTATATCGCAGCAGGCTTACGTGCACAGTCACCTCGTTCGAATGAAATTGCAAAACTTCTGTAAAAGCGTGAGTAAAATATTTGTAATGCAATGGAGAGTAATAGTATGGCAGTGGCGTCTGAAGTGTTTCTTTGAATGGGATATACTTCAATTGCATAGAGTAGGGGTATTATATATCGAATTTCTTTGTTCTAGTGCCACCCCACAGACCGGATGGTTATTGTGAAGTCCTGATAGTTTTTAGCCGCGATAATACATATATGTAGGTCACAGCATCTGGTAGTCTAGAAACTGAGCATCCATCCTGCGTTGAACTGAAATCTCGATTAGGATATCTTATTGCAACTGTAACGGTATAAGGACATCGGATTCAACTAATACTGATACATAACAAGTAAGGCAAGTCTAAGTTCGGGTGTAAAACCAGAACATAACATATCCCAGCTGTCGCACGTAGAAATGCTCGTTGTTGTTTTGTGTAGTACTGTAGTGCTTAATAGGTTCTATAGGCTGCAGCAGATATACATACATACATATGCGTACCTATCTGAACTAAATTTTTCTTCGTAGTGATGGCTCACGGAAAAATAGAGAAAACTTGCTATAGCTCAGTAAAAGGGCGGGCCACGTCCCATGTAATTTGGAGTGAGTTCCTATTTATACTGTTAGTACATGCACTTGGAAAATGATAAGACCATGTGATAATAGCTCTTCTTTTGGCAAAGATATAGCTATTCTGTGTAGCGTACACCACGACTCCTATAGAAAAATCTGTGTTGTTTTTCATATAAAAGTGTGCAGCGTGGTCCTAACCGATTTCGTCAATTTTTCTTCAAATGTATTCTCTTATAGATAGGCCAACCGCTGCACTGCCGAATATTTAGGTGACGATAGGTTTAACGGTATGTGATCTGGATTAATAATATATTGTAAAATTGGTGTTATCACAAGTGGGCGGGCGATAGCACGCCCAATTTAAAATTTATTTTCAAATTTTTATCAAGGGTCTCAATATCAGTCCACACGTCAAAATTCACATACTAGGTCGTAGTTAGTTTTTGTGTTTTCCAAAATGTTAAATATAGAAAAATTGGGCGTGGTATGATCCTAGTATAAGTATATATCTACTCTCGATTCCTTTACTATAATGTACAAGCACCGATATCAATCAAAAGTAATAAACCCAGATATACAAGTACAGCTGGGTATAAGAACTCCTAAATCGTTATTCGGTACCAAATTTAAATCAACAAGTAAGGAAGGTAACGTTTGGCTGTAACCACAACAATACATATCAGCTGAGAGACTTTGGAGAAACAATTAGGAAACATCACCATTTACGAAAGGAACCGAGGCGATAACCTTGGAATGGTTTGTTATGACAGTGTATACAAATGAAAGACCATCAAAGAGAATATTTTATGAGGGATTGGGACATCAGTCATAGGAGGACGCCGTTCGAGAATATCGCCATAAAGGTGACCAGAGGTGACCCAGAACTTAGTTTGATACGATATGGTGTATCAAATGGAAGGTGATAAATGAGTATTTTAAAAAGGGCGTGGGGTCATGTTCATATAGGTGGACGCCTCTTTAGAGATATCGCCATAAAGGTGGGACCAGGGGTGATCTAGAATTTGTGTACGATATGGGTATCAAAATAAAGCATTAAATAATGGTTTAAAAATGGAGTGGCCCTAAGTTGTATATGTGAGGCGTTCCAGAATGACAAAATGTATGACCAGGGCGAACCAGAAACACATATCTATTGATATACCGCAATTTATTTATATAATGTAATACCACAATAACAGTATTCACTGCCAAGATTTCAAGGTTTTTATTTCGCCCACAGAACTTTTTCATTTCATTCATACTTAATAATGGTAGGTGTCACACCCATTTTACAAAAGTTATTTCCTCCTAAAGTTATATTTGCGTCAATAAACATCCAAATACCAAATATTTACCAAAACATTACAATTTCGTATTGGTATAGAAATTATTCCATTTTTTCATTTTCGTAATTTACCGATATACGAAAAAAATGAGGGTCACAGTCACTCATTTGGCAATTTTTATATACAAATTCAATAAGTAAAAGAAAGATTGTTTTGTGCTAGTATATCATCGCGTTAACTGCCGAGCGGAAGTACAGACAGTCGAACTGTGTATAAAAACCGGCAGCTGCCAACCGATTTCGCCCTTTTCACAGAAACAAGTTATCGTCCTAGAATCTAAGACCCCTACCAAATCTCACAATATGGGTAAAATTTTGTTCGCACTATGCATAAAAGTATCCCAGACCAAAATTAAATAAAAAAGGCCAGGAGCCACGCCCATTTTGAAATATACTTTTATTATTTATATTTCGTAGCACTATATCATTAATGGAGTTAAATGTGACATAATATAACTATATATGTAAACGATATTCAAACATTATTTTGTATAAATTTTAATTAAAAATTTCTTTTAAAAGTCAGGGCGTGGTCTTCTCCTATTTTGATAATTTTTATTAAGCAACATATAGAATAGAAGTAAAGTTCCTCCCAAATTCATCATGAATATCTTCAACAACTGCCAAATACAGCTTGTCAAAACATTTTAAAATTTCTCTCTTTAAAATTGCGCGCACACAAGGTGCCACGCTCATTGTCAAAAATTTTACTAATTTTATATCTGCGTCATAAAGCTCAACTCACCTTACCAGTCTAATACCTTTATCAATCATTTGGTAATGAATTAACGAAACACTCTCTTCCTGTTTTTCGAAATTTCGATATACGACAAAAAGGGGCCTTGGTTCATAACCGAATACATCGGTCATTTTAAAACAGCAGATACCCTCTGACAACAACAAAACCAAAATCATCAAAGATACTAAAAATTTACTCCAAGTTATCGTGTTAACGGACGGCCCACGGACAGGCTCTCATCAATTTTTTTTCGATCCTGTGATTTTGATAAAGGAAGTCGATATCCTATCTCACGACCTTTATACTGTACAACAACACGTATCCAATCAAAGTAATAATACTCTGTGAACTATGCTCAAACTGAGTAAAAAAAAACAGTTAAAAGGACCCGAAACATGAGAAAAAAGTGAGGACGTTTTAAATAAAATGCAGAAAGGTCAATCTCTATGCCCAGGGTAAGAATTCATAACTACCCTGGAAATGAATTAAGGACCAGCCCTTTCCAGGATAAATGATACTAGTAAAACTGCCAGTCCACGTCAGCATAAAACTGGCTGTCGTAGGGAATATCGGAAAATAAACCACAAAACCGTCAACATACACACCGTCACACACATTAACAGCCCCTTTTCTAAATAATAATATTATAAGGATCTGCATATACCTCTAATATGTACTAAAAGCTGCTTTTAATCTTTTCTGTTTCAAGGAAAAGTTCTTTATAAGTTATTAAAATTTGGAGAAAGTTTTAAAAAAAATAATATCAAATTTTTTCCTCTAGGACAGGATGTAGATCTGTTACAAAATAGGCTGAAAATTATCTTATCAGTTGCGGGACGTTACGTTAATACAAAGAAGTGTTTAAACACGGGGTACCAACGGTGGTATCATACCCCAAGTAGGAGTATTTGTCATGTGTCTACGCCGGTGATTACACGATAATGGCACAAGTCTCGGCCATTAATTGATGAGAATGCAATAAAATTAACGAGAATTTTCCTGGTCTTTCAGTTTTTCACCGCTCACATCTGGCACCGTCACCGAATAAATCCTTATTTACAACGTGAGCAAGGCAAATTTCGACTATATTGGACATCCACGTCGATGGTGGTGGGTGTGACGTTCCACCATACTACATTTTCGCGGCATACAGCTGCAACAGTACCTAAAGTCTAGAGCCGTACCAAAATGCTCAAGAGTCTTGCCGGCAGCACTTGCGGCAAAGAAAAGAAACCCTCATAGCCACTTACTAAGCGGTTGGCCGGCCGCTTGTGTGTATGCGTCCCCAATATAGTCGCCAGCCGAAAAGGTACACACTTCAAAACAACGCGTTCAGAGCTGCTTCGGGTTGTCTTCTTATGTCTCCAATATATCATATAAACTGTGAGGATAGTTTACTCACCATAAAGGAGACAAGTAGAAAAAAAACTCGGCATTCCAACTGACATCTGTATGGAGGGCCCCGCCTTCCAGGAACTCAAAAGCCAATCTCGTAAGCACTCATGAAGAAATCCGGCACATAAGAAGTCAGCCGTATGAAGAAAAGGTGCATAAAAAGTCCCCAGAGACATACACAATCGTCAGACTGCACTCGCAGTTGAGTGCAGCAACCTCCCAGAGAGATGGGCGTCATCCTAGCTCAACTTCGATCTGGATACTGTATTAGGTAAACTCTTGCTATCCAGAACTAACCTCGACATACCCTATGTGTGCTTTGCTTATAACGTCTCACCACATGACACTAACCATCTTGTCAATTGCAATGTTGAACCAACGCCTCTAACACCCTTAACTCTGTGGTCCAACTCTGTTGAAATAGTCGGTCCACCGAACTGCCGTAGAGGATATTGACGACAATTTGCGAGTGATCGTATGAGTTGTATTGACCAAGCACTGCTGCAACCACAACAACATTACAAAATGGGGTTTCTGCGACCATTGTTATGCCTCGAAACGAACGTCACTGAAGTAACGTCATATGAAATAATAGTAAATTTTTTGAAAGTGGGGTGACATAGTAACTGTGTATATGTATACGTATTAAGTGAGTATGATTATGTTCAAATTAGGGATGCTGTGTATGGTGTATTTTCCATAAATCTAAGTATGGGCTACGTCTCATTGAACAAGTCGCTTTTATTCAATTAATTGCTACCAAACATTGATTGTTGGGCACAATTTTTCTCACGCATCAGCCCGAAAAGGTCGATTACGATTTATTCGCACTCGAAACGGACACCAAACAAATGAAATGACAGCTAACAAATAATATAAATATTTCCGGATATTATAAAATTTTGTTCAACACATCATACGAGGCGCATGTATGAAAGCACCACTCATTTGCTGGTGGTTATGTTGGGTGTGCGTTGGCGTTGGCATCAAGTGTCGATCTATCATCGATGGGTCGTGTAGGTTGAGAGCAAATAATACGTTTCTATGTTGATTTTTGAAAAAGAAATTAATATGGAGATATGGGAAAATTCGCTAACAATACAATTAGTTCTGAATTGATGATTTTGATTTGTTGTTGTCAGGGGCACTAACGGAAAATAAAGCATTAAAAATAAAATGTATTATTTCTATGTTTCACAAATACATGTCAATATTATATAATTCACCCACAGCCAAAATCACTTTACGGTTACTGTGTGATGTTGGATGAGTAATGAATAAATTTGTTATTGACTTTGTTGTACATTAGCCGAATTCTATTAAATTTGTATTGATTATTAAATGAGTTGAAAACAAATTAAACATGTGTGGGTATATTTGTTTATATTTCAGCACTTTTTGGTAAATTGATACTTTGATTGAAATTAATGGCGAAATAATTACTAAACAATGCAAAGTAATTCCATGTCTAAAACAATCTGACAGGCGTAACGCTGTACGTATTTGGTATGCCTGTGAAACAATCGAGTACGAACAGTTAATGAGAATAAATTGATGAAATCCGCGAAAACACAACTATTAACAAAAAAATAAATATCTACATTTCCATTGCATGATAATTAACAGATCATATAGTTCAAGTGAATTGTCTTACTCTTTCGGCATCATCGAATAAAGCTCATTTAAATTTATCAATTTGAGTTAATGAAGCTTTACTTGATCAGTGGTTTGAACAAATTAAGAATAGTGGAATATTTTTATACCTTTCGTGAACATGAAATGGTATATTTAACTTGGTTCGATGTTTGTAACGTTGAGAAATATAGAAGATATACTCACCTTATATACCGAATTGATCAGGGCGACAGAACTGAGTTGGTATAGCCGTCCGTTCGCCTGTCCGTCCCGTCTTCCTGATTGAACGCAAACTAGTCCCTCAAATTTTGAGATATCTGAATCAAATTTGGCACAGGATGTCTTTTTGTATTATATTAGACATTTGTCGTTCCGTAGGATCGGACTCACTAGAACGATAAATCTCCCCATACAATCAATCGTTCCATAAGACGATTTGGTCATTCCTGCCGCAATTAGAAAGTATAAACGTGAAACTCGGTGGCATATATTCTAATATATCATAGAAGTATCCTGAAAAAATCACTTTTATCGGAGTTATATATAGTTATATCCCATACACCGATACGTGCAGATAGAAAGAATTTTTGGCCATTTCTCCTTATTTAGAAAGTATAAACGTTATAACTCGGTGATTATATATTTAAATATATCATAGAAGATTTTCTGAAAAAATCACTTTGATCGGAACTTATATGTATATTTCAATACAGCGATCGTTCGATAGAAGGTTTTTGGCCATCTCTCCCTTAATTTCTAATATAAAAACGTTAAACTTTGTGCTATTTTTCTAATATATCATAAGATTTCCTAAACAAAAATCATTTCGATCGGAGCTATAATATAATATATATCCCTAAAACCGATCGTTCAGATAAGGGGGCTTTTTGCCATTTTTTATTTTTATATTTAGTCTTAAAAATCTTTTAGGTATGTGACATGTGTTTCACGATATATTGTCTTATCTTAATATCCTATTATTTGGAGACCTACGAACGGATAATTATTGTTCATCCCGTCCTTCTTGCTTTTATTTTATCAGTGCTTTTCGATATCCAATAGGTAGGATCACTCACAAATTGCATCAATACCCTGTAAAGGGAGTTAGATAAGGGTATGAGAGGTGTTGGTTCCACATTCCGATTGAAAGATGCTTGCTGGTATGTGGGGACACATAACGAGCAGGACATACATTGGGTATATGGGGGTTTAATTCTGGATAAGTAAGAGTTTAATCTACTAAAGTAGCCAGATCGAAGTTGAGCTAGACTTTCGAGCATCTCTCCCTGTGGAGGTTGCTTTCCTCAACTACGAGTTCAGGGTATTTGTCTCTGAGAACGGAGTTCACCGTGTATTGTTGGCATAATAGTCAGACGACTTTTTGTGGATGTCACTGAGAGCTTTTTAGTGCTAATTTTCTCCTTACAGATGACTTCTTAAGTACCGAATTTCTTCATATGTTTTTACAGGAGTATACTTGGGACTGTCCCTGGGCGGGGAGTTAGTAGGTTCCATGGTTCTGTGGGCACGTAAACGGACATGCATACTTGGGTATATCGGGTTCCTTCTGGATAAGTATGAGTTTAAGCTAGTAAAGTAGCCAGATCGAAGTGAGCTAGACTTTCGAGCGTCTCTCCCTGTGGAGGTTGTTTTCCTCAACTAAGAGTTCAGGGTATTTGTCTGTGAGAAAGGGGTTCGTCGGTAATTGTGGCATAATAGTCAGACGACTTTTTGTGGATGTCTCTGAGAGCCTTTCGTGCTAATTTTCTCCTTACGGCTGACTTCTTAAGCGCCGAATGTCTTCATAGTTTTTATTGGGTTGACTTGGGACTGACCCTGGGAGGCGGTTACTCCTCAATCAGATGTCTGTTGGGCGCTCAGGTTTCTGGATATTTAGCAGAAACTGTTTGTTTAGCATTTATCTCCTCTCCTTTATGGGGCAGTTTACTCGTCTCACCCTGTAGATGACGTTCTGGGTGCGGTGTTTCAATAGGCCTGTTGTTTATCCAGTGTATGTTTCTTTAAGGCTTGGCACTATATTGGGCACGCATAACATACAAAGGCCGGTAAATTGCTTATATAAATGGTTATGAGCATTTCTTGTCTTTACCGCAAGTGCCGTCGGCAAGAGACTTGACGATTTTATTACGGTCTGAACTTAGACACAATTGCGGCTACACTCTTGTCAAAATATAGTCCCTGATCCAAAGTCACATTTAGTATTTTTTGTGTAGGACATCGGTAGCGTGATGTCATTGATATTGATATCCAATATGGGCGACATTTGCTTGTCCACGTTGTAAATGAGGTCGCCGAGGATTTCCGAGCAGGTGAAAAAACTAGAAATACTAGGAAGATATTAAATTTTAAAGACAAAATAAATCAATGAATGGGCTGAGACCTTTTGCTGTTATCGTGCAGTCATCGGCGTGTGATGTAACTACTTCTGGTAAAGAAGTGAGCTTCGATGTGTTAGAGTTAATAAAAGTAGGAGAAGACATCTCCCTGTGGCACTCCCTTTTAAATTCTTTAGGGCTTTGATGTTACGTTCCTGAGCTACACTGATTACTGCCGACCACATAAATTATTTGCAGTCCACCTTTTTAGATTGGGAGGAAAGGTGGAGCCAGTAAATACGGTGATTGACTGTGCCAAAGCTTTTGATAAGTCTAGCGCTATGAGTACTGCTCAAATGTGCGGTTCTGATTTAGTTCGATTTCCGGAGTTCTTTCAGTGGGATTAAAACGAGCCGACATGACTAATAAATGACATAAACAAGATTTCAGGGTGTTACTATACGCCTTGAAGAGTACTTATTTTTATGGCTTTTACACCGCGGGACAAAGGCAAGATACATTTTTTTATCTGTATGAATTTGTTGTCAATTCTTGTTTACAATCATGTGGACCACGCCCTGTGAGAAATACTTATTTGCTATAATGAAAGTGCGTCTGTTGGTCAATCCGTTGAAGTCACCTTTACTTCCAAGGAGTTGCCATCGCTTTTTCACATCTTGACAGATGTTTAGACTACAATCAGGCTTTAAATAGTCTCCAGAGCTATTTGGATAAAGACCCTTTTGGTAATTTTGGTTATTCAAAACTTGTTTTTTTTTACTATACTAAAGCGAGAGCAACTCATTAGAAACTTAATCATCCAGTGAAATTCTCATGCTTCGGAAACGGAAATTTGACAAACCCTATCACAAATAGCCAAGAAAATCCCTCTTTCGTACCAATATTGCAGCGGTTTTCAATGCATATCCTATTTAAAAAGAAAAAAGAAAACAACTTTTATGATTTATAGCACCAAACACACTCTTTATTCATCTACATGAAGAATTTCGAATTTTTTTTGCATTGCATGTGACAAAATCAACTTCGTACTTGGAGGGCAATCTAAGACCGCATTACACACCTTACCATTTGCATACATTAACCTTCCATATCCGCTGTTCTAGAATGCCATAAACACACACCAATGCGCCGATACACCGGATCAACGACGCGATTCACCTTTCTTCAATGGCTCATCAGTTCAATGACGTAAAAAGACGTAGCGCAAAGTAATTTGAAGCGAAAGCAAATGGAATTTTTGATATGATAATGAATTTTTATATCAAAGGGTTGGGATATTTTATTTATTGAAATTATGTTCTGGTTGTGTGAGAAGTAATTTTATTTGAGTATGACAGTGTTTTCGCTTTTTTTTATACTCAGCTGAGCAGAGCTTACGGAGTATATTAACTTTGTTCGCATAACGGTAATCCGTAACGGCATAAACTAATCGAGATAGACTATAGACTTCTATATATCAAAATGATCTGGGTGAAAAAAGAAATTCATTTAGCCATGTCCGTCGTCCGTCGGTCCATCGTCCATCTGTCCGTCCCTCTGTAAACACGATAACTTGAGTAAATTTGGTATGTAGGTCCTGGGGGCTCATCTCAGATCGCTATTTAAAATGAACGAAATCGGACTACAACCACGCCCACTTTTTGATATCGAAAATTCGAAAAACGAAAAAGTGCGATAATTCATTACCAAATATGGATAAATGGTGAGTTGAACTTATGACGCAAAATAGAAAATTAGAAAAACTTTGGACAATGGGCGTGCACCGCCCACTTTTAGAAGAAGGTATTTAAAAGTTTTGAAAGCTGCAATTTGGCAGTCGTTGAAGATATCATAATGAAATTTGGTAGGCACGTTACTTCTATTACTATATGTGTGCTGAATAAAAATTTTCAAAATCGGATGACGAACACGCCCACTTTAAAAAAAAATTTTTTTAAGCCAAATTTTAACAAAAAATTTAATATCTTTACATTATAAAAGTAAATTATGTCAAATTCGACTCCAGTAATGATATATAGCAAAAAAATACAAAAATAAAAGAAAATTTTAAAATGGGCGTGGCTCCGCCCTTTTTAATTTAATTCATCTAGAATACTTTTAATGCCATAAGTCGAACAAAAATTAACCAATCCTTGTGAAATTTGGTAGGGATATAGATTCTATGACGATAACTGTTTTCTGTGAAAATGGGTGAAATCGCTTGAAGCCTCGCCCAGTTTTTATACACAGTCGACCGTCTGTCCTTCCGCTCGGCCGTTAACACGATAATTTGCGCAAAAAACGATATATCTTAACTAACTCAGTTCACGTACTTATCTGAAGTCACTTTGTATTGGTGTAAAAAATGGCCGAAATCCGACTATGACCACGCCCACTTTTCGATATCGAAAATTACGAAAAATGAAAAAAATGCCATAATTCTATACCAAATATGAAAAAGAATGAAACGTGGTAATTGGATGTTTATTGACGCAAAATACTTTAAAAAATATTTGTAAAAGGGGTGACACTCCATAAGGTGGAAAATGAAAAAGTTCTGGGGCAAATCAAAGCCCTGGATCTGGCAGAATATTTCGTGGTATATTATAAATAAATTAGCGGTACCGCAGACGTTCTGGGTCACCCTGGTCCACATTTGGCGATATCTCGAAAACGCATACTAAGGACTCCTTTAAAACCTCATTAGCGCCTTTAATTTGATAGCCCATATCATACAAACAAATCTAGAGTCACCCTGGTCCACCCTTATTGCGATATCTCGAAAAGGCGTCCACCTATAGAACTAAGGCCCACTACGTTTTAAATAATCATTAACACTTTATTTGATACACATGTCATACAAACACATTCAGGGTTACCCTAGGTTCATTTTGCTAAATGGTGATTTTCCATTATTTTGTCTCCAAAGCTCTCAGCTGAGTATGTAATGTTCGGTTACACCCGAACTTAGCTTCCTTACTTGTTTTTGATTAGTTCTTTACATGCCCATCAAAGTACAATAATAAAGTATGTATGTATGTTGTAACTGCTTGCGTATTTATTTCTACCTCGAAAAGGTGCAGAGCGGAAGTGTTAGGCCGCTCTGAACTTGTTATAGGCGAGTACTGGATTGAAAGAAACACTTGGGCGGCTGGTGACAAAAAGACAAACAAAGTCTTACACGCACACACATATATTTACATATATTGCACATGTGTACGCATTCTTTTCAAAGGGATATCTCTTCGTTTTGTTGCTATTGTATAGCGTGTTGTTCGTTACTATTTAAATGATTTTTAAACTTCCTGAGCTAAAAACTTCAAATCGCGCTAAGCAGCCGTGCTCTGTTGTTGTACGCAAAAACCGGATGTAATTTTTATTGCGATACAAATATATATATGGGCCCATACTTTCTTACACTGGTGGTAAAAATAATAAGTTGGAGGGAAATCGACATTTATGTGTCCAATTATGGACTCACATTACAAAGAAATGAACGAGGAATTTCCGCGACCACTGTACAAAACCTTTGAGAAGCAGCTAGGTGTGCATATAAAGTCCAACATAGATAGAAATTGTAATGCACAACACAACGTGCGTGCACCAAAGATAAGTCGGTAGACACGCCACTGCAAAGGGTGGTTGTAAACATAGAGAAAGCTCTGAAATATAAGGAGTATGCCTTAGTAGTCTTCTTAGCCATTGCTGGAGGTTGCAACAGTGTATCTAACAGTGTATCTAAAGTACATACAGCCATAATCAGATGTGTCGGCTGCTTGATAAAATTCAGGTAGATTACTTCACAATGGGGGTTGTATGAAACCATGAAAATCAGCGGACCTCTGCTGTTAACGCTGGTTATCCATCAACTGCTCAGGCGGTACGGCGTACGCAGATAGTGTTGCAGTTGTCATAAGTGGAAAGTGCCTTAGAACAATTTGCGCTTTGACGTATCGAGCACTTCGGGATATACATGCTCGGTCATCTAATGTCGGGTTGAAGACGGATATGGTCTTCTTTTCTAAGAGGTACAAGGTCCCAAATTGCATAAGCCAAGGAGGAGTGACCCTGCAGGATAAGCCTTGTACAAAAATATCTAGGAATCATTCTAGGCATCGACGACACTTTATACATGTAAAAGAAAGCTTAGATGTACGTGGGGTCTATCGTTCTCTCCCTCTCTCTTTCATTCGGGGTTTACAGCGATTGATGCCTATCCTACACTATGGAGTCCTTGTTCGTTGTACAGCTACACAAAGAAGAATGCACTTCCAAAAATACGAGGCGGTATGTAAGCTATTAATGCTTAGAGGCAGCTTGAGCGCAGATCATAAGGCCATAGTAGTATAGCGTCATAAATTACTGGGCAAACGTACTACTTTATTCGGTACCTGTGCTTCAAAGGGGCTCTTAGAACTACAAAGAGGACGAAGGTTCGCGCAAGAGTGCCGAAATGGCAGACGAGGCAATTAACCTGTACACCTATTACTCCAGAGTAAGGGAAGGAGTAAGGTAACTGCGGACTGTGCTGATCTGGAAATAAACATATACTGCAAGCTACCAAATCACTGAAGTACTTTTCAGGTGGAAATATTAGCAGTAACCATTTGAAACACTGGAAGAAAATAGCTAATACTGCATCCGCGTCACCTTTTATATTGACAGCTAAGAATCAATTGGCGGCCACCGTGGTGTGATGGTACCGTGCTCCGCCTACCACACCGTATGCCCTGGGTTCGCACCCCGGGCAAAGCAACATCAAAATTTTAGAAATAAAGTTTTTCAATTAGAGAAAAATTTTTCTAAGCGGGGTCGCCCTCGGCAGTGTTTGGCAAGCGCTCCGGGTGTATTTCTGCCATGAAAAGCTCTCAGTGAAAACTCATCTGCCTTGCAGATGCCGTTCGGAGTCGGCGTAAAACATGTAGGTCCCGTCCGGCCAATTTGTAGGGAAAATCAAGAGGAGCACGACGCAAATTGGAAGAGAAGCTCGGCCTTAGATCTCTTCGGAGGTTATCACGCCTTACATTTATTTATTTATAAGAAGCAATTAAGACAATAATATTGCATAGCACACCTAAAAGTGTGTTAGATTGTGTAAGTATGATAGGGAGATGTATATAGATGTAAAAGATTGAGTCCCAGCGCATATGGGAATGAAAGAGCTGATGAGCTAGCTAAAAAGGACACATACCTTGAATATTGCTCCGTAGACGTCCCAATTAGGTTGGGCGAGAATAAGAGAAGCCGGGAGCTGTAAACGACCAAGCGGTAAAGACGTGAACTTAAGCGCTGGGCTGTAAAGTGTTGAAGATCATGTGTAGGTCTTACAACCTTAGACTAACAAAGTTACCCTCATAATTAAAAAGAGAGGATTGTAGGCTCATGGCGGGTATTCTGACTGAACACTGCCTTCTAGCATCACATGCTTTTGAATTAGGCATAGTAAGTGATAGCAGATGTAGGAAGTGCAGATTGGAGGAGGAAGCGATCTAGCACGTTGCCAAACCAAGTCTCCATCTTTAGGAGTAATAAAGCTATCAGATCTAGAGGCAGCATACGACATAGTTCCTGGAATGCTTCAAGTATTTCTCAAGAAGAAAGAGTTTCATATTTAATGGCAAAGGTGCTGGTTTTTGATAAGGTTTTTTTTAGTTTTTTTGTCAAACATATTTTTGATACCACTATGGAATCACTCAGGCTATGTGAGGTGCTCACGGACAGGCCGGTTCAACCTAACCGAACCTTGTCTATCTGAACTCCAGTATACGATTACAACGTTTCCAACTAAAGTTATACCTAACACCCTCCTTACAAGTGCTACTGAGTATAAAAATAGTATTTAAATTTAAAATTTGTTCTTAAACAGCGTGCTTTTAATATTTTAGCCACCACTGTGCTATGTATGGTCGCATCAAATACTTGTCATTCACTTTTAATAGCTTTGCTTTAAATCTTCTTGTTTTAGTTCACATATACAGACGTACCTTTTAAAATTTTCAAAATTATTATATGTGAGTACCCTCCCTCGGTAAGAAATATTTTCAAATTATGCAAATCCACGTGACAGTGACACTGCTGCGACTGTTGACACTGACTGATGCATACATAGACACACACGCACACACACAACAAACACTCAGTCACACACAGATTCATACCGGCGACTTAATTACCATCGCAACAAATCAAATGAAGGCACATTCATGCAATTGGACATTCACTTGAAAAATTATTCCCACAGGCTAACAGCAAATTATGTGTTTATCACATACATACATAGGTACTTAAATACATATATACATAAATACACATTTCTCTGGCCGCGCATATGTCCACCAATGTTGGAAGTTCACTTTCAGCTACCTTTAAATATTCAATTTTGTAAGCGGGCAGATTGTTTTTGTTTATTGAAATAATGGTTCCGGTTTTTAACACTCACACACTCACACATTCGCACATTCATGGATCCATACGTAAAAAGGAGGGGAGTAAATCCATCGAAAGGCTTGATTGCTCCAACTTTTGCACACCTGCAATCATAAGTCATGCTAATAATTGCCAAAGGATGAGTGTTTTTATGTATTATGATATCATAAAACCACTTTGTCCGAACAACAATAATATGTTAATTTAGAAATGCGAGTTTATTGGTATATTTTGCGATATTTTAACGTATATGGTAGCGTGAGAAGTTCATTAAACATTTCAAAATAGTCTTGCCGACCACTCACTCACAAATTGTCATCAAAGTCCTCTTACGGTAGTCCAAGGAAACTAGCAGTTTCAACAGGGTTGACCCATAGGCATGTTAGAGGCGCTGGTTCCACATTACAGTTGAAAGGATGGTTTGTGTCATGTGAGGACATATTGCATAAAAGACATACATACATTACGCATAACGGTGATGTTTCTGGACAAGTAAGAGTTTAACCTGTTCAAGTATCCAGTACGAAGGTGTGCCAGAATTAATCGTACCTCCATTGGTAGTCTGTTTTCTTTTTTCCAGGGTTTATAGTGTATATTGATACGTGATTTACCGAGCGGGACATGGCAGAGGTGTCTCGCGATTCTGTGTGGACTAGGCTTAGGGTCTTTTTATGCTTGTCTGGATCAAACGGCTGCGTGCTGGATCTCAGATGTTTCCTTATCCCTTTTGTAGGTGGAGATAGATAAAGCAGTTGCCGTTGGCATCCCCTTGAAAGGGTTGCGCGACACAACCCCTTGAATCAATTGAGTATTTTTTTCACCACTAACAAGAATACTTGGCGCAGTTATATTTTAAGCCTTCCAACCCGATGGGAGAGGGGAGTAGGTAGCTTTGTTATGTAGAAATTAAACAGAAATTCGCATAGGACACCACTCTGTGGTACCGCTAGTTCCCCAAGGTTTTGGGGTTTCGTTCAAAAATTTCGCCGCCACATCTTTTAAGATAGGGTAAGGGCGTGAACCGTCTTTGTCTTTGAGAAGTGTGTCAATGGCTTTTGACTAGTCAAGTGCCAGGAGCGCAGTCCCATGATGGCGTTTTTGCGGTTTCGGTAGCGCTGTGATAGCGCTATCCATTCTGCAGAAGCCATGTTGATGGGGGCCTTAACGAAGATTCGCAGTGAAATGAGGAAAGAGTGATATCGGCCGATATGACCCACCTTCGTTATCTGGTTTTCCAGGCTTTAGTAATGGAATTATTCGTGCCATTTGTTGTGATAGTAATGGGCGGCACCTCGTGATTGTACTTATGTATGTGCCATTGAATGAGGTCTAGCCTTGTTTAATAAAAGCTGAATTAGAAATTGCTAGCAGAAAGCGGTCGCGCATTTCTTTGAGTTCAACGTACAAATGAATCCACAGTTCTCAGGAACTTCATACTTCTACGTCAATAGCTTTATGCATAAGACATGGGCTTGGTTTTATAGTGTGTACATGTATGTTTAGACGTCGTACGTCACGAGTACTTGTGACTCATGTTATTATTTATATGCCAAGGATGAAGTGGGATAGAACGTGACGAAACCTGTTATTTCGCTGAGAAAAACCCTTAAACGTTTCAGTACACCCCCCCTTAACGGAGCGTTGCCGCAGCGAAAAAAACCTCGTTTGTATGGTTTTAGCTTGTGATGATTGTTTTCATTAGGGTTTGAAAATGCTTTGATATTTTAAAGATTTATTTTTGTTATTGCTCGGACACTGAACATGAGCAGAGCAGAGCCATAGCATAAAAAATGGATAGCATTTCTTAGCCTCTACTATGAGCTACGTAGTATTTAAGAGTGTGGAACATAGCAGATCGAAAACTACGAACAAAATGCATTTTTGTAGTAGAACGATGCAAGAAAAAAAAAGTATTGCTATTTGCTCGCTTGGGCATTTTTATACTCAGCTGAGCAGAGCTCACAGAGTATATTAAGTTTGATTGCATAACGGTTGGTTGTACAGGTATAAAGGAATCGATATAGATATAGACTTCCATATATCAAAATCATCAGGATCGAAAAAAAATTTGATTGAGCCATGTCCGTCCGTCCGTCCGTTAACACGATAACTTGAATAAATTTTGAGGTATCTTGATGAAATTTGGTATGTAGGTTCCTGAGCACTCATCTCAGATCGCTATTTAAAATGAACGATATCGGACTATAACCACGCCCCACTTTTTCGATATCGAAAATTTCGAAAAACCGAAAAAGTGCAATAATTCATTATCAAAGACAGATAAAGCGATGAAATTTGGTAGGTGAGTTGAACTTATGACGGAAAATTGAAAATTAGTAAAATTTTGGACAATGGGCGTGGCACCGCCCACTTTTAAAAGAAGGTAATTTAAAATTTTGCAAGCTGTAATTTGGCAGTCGTTGAAGATATCATGATGAAATTTGGCAGGACGTACTCCTATTATATAGTACGCTTAATAAAATTAGCAAAATCGGAGAAGGACCACGCCCACTTTAAAAAAAAATGTTTTTTAAGTAAAATTTTAACAAAAATTTAATATCTTTACAGTATATAAGTAAATTATGTCAACATTCAACTCCAGTAATGATATGGTGCAACAAAATACAAAAATAAAAGAAAATTTCAAAATGGGCGTGGCTCCGCCCTTTTTCATTTAATTTGTCTAGGATACTTTTAATGCCATAAGTCGAACAAAAATTTACCAATCTTTTGAGATTTGGTAGGGGCATAGATTTTATGACGTTAACTGCTTTTCTGTGAAAATGGGCGAAATCGGTTGAAGCCACGCCCAGTTTTTATACACAGTCGACCGTCTGTCCTTCCGCTCGGCCGTTAACATGATAACTTGAGCAAAAATCGATATATCTTTACTAAACTCAGTTCACGTACTTATCTGAACGCACTTTATCTTGGTGTAAAAAATGAACGAGATCCGACTATGACCACGCCCACTTTTTCGATATCGAAAATTCCGAAAAATGAAAAAAATGCCATAATTCTATACCAAATACGAAAAAAGGGATGAAACATGGTAATTGGATTGGTTTATTGACGCGAAATATAACTTTAGAAAAAACTTTGTAAAATGGGTGTGACACCTACCATATTAAGTAGAAGAAAATGAAAATGTTCTGCAGGGCGACATAAAAAACCCTTGAAATCTTTGCAGGTATTACATATATAAATAAATTAGCGGTATCCAACAGATGATGTTCTGGGTCACCCTGGTCCACATTTTGGTCGATATCTGGAAAACGCCTTCACATATACAACTACCACCACTCCCTTTTAAAACTCTCATTAATACCTTTAATTTGATACCAATATCGTACAAACAGATTCTAGAGTCACCCCTGGTCCACCTTTATGGCGATATCTCGAAAAGGCGTCCACCTATAGAACTAAGCCCCACGCCCTTTTAAAATACTCATTAACACCTTTCATTTGATACCCATATTGTACAAACGCATTCTAGAGTCATCCCTGGTCCACCTTTATGGCGATATCTCGAAACGGCGTCCACCTATAGAACTAAGGCCGACTCCCTTTTAAAATACTCATTAACACCTTTTCGTTTGATACCCATATGTACAAACGCATTCTAGAGTCACCCCTGGTCCACCTTTATGGCGATATCTCGAAAAAGCGACCACCTATACAACTACCACCACTCCCTTTTGAAACCTCATTAATACCTTTTAATTTGATACCCATATCGTACAAACAAATTCTAGGTCACCCTGGTCCACCTTTATGGCGATATCTCGAAACGGCGTCCACCTATGGAACTAAGGATCACTCCCTTTTAAAATACTAATTAACACCTTTTTTTTGATACCCATATTGTACAAACAAATTCTAGGGTCACCCCTGGTCCACCTTTATGGCGATATCTCGAAAAGGCGACCACCTATACAACTACGACACTCCCTTTTAAAATACTCATTAGCATCTTTTTTTTTGATACCCATATTGTACAAACAAATTCTAGAGTCAACCCTGATCCGCCTTTATGGCGATATCCCTAAATGGCGTCCACCTATAGAACTATGGCCCACTCCCTCATAAAATACTCTTTAATGTCTTTCATTTGATACACATGTCATACAAACACATTCCACGGTTTCCCTCGGTTCATTTTCCTACATGGTTATTTTCCCTTATGTTGTCACCATAGCTCTCAACTGAGTATGTAATGTTCGGTTACACCCGAACTTAACCTTCCTTGCTTGTTATGCAATACTTTGTCTTTCTCCGTCCTACTACTTATCTACAATAACAAGTTGAAAATATTGGTGAGTGGCCTAAGCAACAACAAAACAAAGAAACTACAACAGCAACTTATGGACCGCCAATTAAGGCCACAAGTGCAAATATAACAAATGTCAACACTTCATCAGGTCCAGCAACGAAAACAAAAGAAAATACTAAGCTCTGGCAAATCAAAACCTATCAGAGTAAAAAGCTATAAATTTCTTCTTTTATTGCATCGCTCTACTACAAATAGCATTTCGTTCATAGTTTTTGTTCTCCTATTTGCTCCCTTCTAGACTACAACATTAGCTCATAGCAGAGCCTAAAAAATGCTATCACATTTTTATGCTATGGCTCTGCTCTATGCTCTGTTCATTTTCAGAGCCGGTACAGTAGCAGAGTATAATTTGCTTCCACAACTTTGGAGCAGCAAATGCAAACACTGATTTTTACCGCTAAATCCTACATTCCCCTGATTCTCTTCTTACTCTCATTTCCTTTCAAAATAAAGTTTCTAACATCTTTTCAATAAGGACAGGCACTGTGTTGCTTCAATAAATATGGAAATCAAATATGTTTTTCTAAGCTTCCGTTACCTTCAAAAATTTTTTAATATCAAAACTTTATTAGATAATTTAAAAGCAGTAACGATATTTCATAAGCAGTTTGTAAATAGAGCTTACGATTTCTTCTCGAACACAAGCGATATATTCTAGACCCGAGAAATTGAGAACTCGACTTCTTGCGAGATTCTCGTGTCTCGAAGTACTCGTAATACTGCGAGCTTCTCGACTTTCAATTCTCGCGACATTCTCGAATCTCGAAATACTCGTAATACTCGCGAGCTTCTCGACTTTCAATTCAGACGCTGCACGGTGTTTTTTAGTTGTGGATTTGTGGAAATTTTCGCTTGTGCTCCGGAATAAATCGTAAGCTCTATATAAAACAGCCAATGAATCGATTAAATTGAATGTCGAGAAGCTCGCGAGTATTACGAGTAATTCGAGATTCGAGAAGCTCGCGAGAATTGAAAGTCGAGAAGCTCGCGAGCCTTACGAGTAATTGGAGATTCGAGAATCTCGCGTACTTGTAAATACATTCGTTCAGGCTTCCAATATTAAAATAATTACATCTTTCAAATTAAATCAAAAAAGGATTAACAAAAAAAGCAGATGAAATCAAATTAACGAAATCGAAGCAGGTGCATAACAGGCCATGCATGTTAAAAATTAAAGGGAAGTTCTTTACGTTTAAAATAAGTCACCCCATAGACCGAAAGAGGCATGAGGCATATAAACTCCCCATGCCAACTTTAGCATGAATTACGGTTTCTATGCATCACAAATGTACATATTGACTGTGAGGTTTTACGTCAATTTCTAAGAATCTGCAACTGTGTGTTATTCTAAGTTGAGCTTAAGTTCTCCCCCTATTATTTGGGCTTTCAATACAATTGCTGATTTGAAATTATTTATAAATGTATCTACATATATTTATTTACATGTGCGATTACGCAATATATTCTTTCACAATTTGTGAAATCTATTACTTCATAACAACACCATCCATTTGCTTCTTTATGCGTCATTTCATTGAATGCCTCTACTTCTTACCAGACAGTTATGCACGACAATACAATTTTTTTTCACTATTTCTTGGGAAAATTTCAACACTTTGTTTAGCGCTTGCGAGGAAAGAGATTGATATATAATACATAAATATGTAGATTAGGATGACTTGTTTCACAAAACTGTTTGTTACGAAGTAGGTACCAACTTACAGTTTGCAGTTTAGCCTAAAATATTCCCCTTCTTCTTAATTAAAGCCTAAAGATTCAACGGTTTGTGCGTTGAACAATTCGGGCCAGTCGTTTGTTCTCTGAACTAACTGGCGGTTGAACCAAACACCATGGGAACTTAAATCGTGGTTCACCTAATGTTGTTCCGATACGAGTAACTACGAAATGGGGTGGCTTGCACCTTAATGGTGCTTGTTACCGGAACGTACGGGATCTATATCCGACAAAGGACCATCAACATCGATAACACTCCCTAAAACCTACGAGGAGGATCTTAAACGCTACAACAACAACAACGAGTACATACTCGAGTACCTTGCGTAAGTACGGAGTATTTTCCCTTGTTATCGAATACGTGGGCACAGTATCGAGGAATCGATTGCTCGTGTCAAATAACGCGTCTTCTTATTATTATAACTTCTGCACTTTCAATAACCGCTAACGTTATTCTAAGCTTAGACAATATTCGGCAATATTCGAGTTTATAAAAATAGCCCAATAAAGGTTTACTTTCGATAATATTGCATTCCGCTCATAAACTATCTGGTACAAAAAAGTCGTCTGAAATATATTTGCCATTTGAATAGGTTAAACCGACGTACAAAAACACAAGCAGCTCGTATTACTAGGGCTAGACTCACATACTGTTTAGAAGAAAATGAAGAAATCAAAGATAATGGTGCATTTTATGACAGGGAATTTAGGTAGCTCTCGTACCTAAACAAGGTTGATAGTAATTATGCACCCTTTGCAATTTATTGGAACCAACTTTGTGCACTAAATGTTCGTAAGGCAAGGCGCCTTCGATGGCCGATGATTTATGTAATTATATCCGTAGTGTTTTTAAGCACTGTGAGGTTAGACCATCATTTTCAGGAACTTACGTACAATTGTGTGTTTAGTATTGCCGGAAGTGAATAGCAGGCGTTGTGTGTGGAGTTTTTACGGGACACTGTCCATTGGTAGTCCAAGCGCAATGTCTCAATATAATGGAAAACCCCTCTTGCTGCAAATGCATGTGGGGTTATAGCAGAAATTATCAAGATAAATTGTATCTCGTTTTTAACCGAAACGAAAAGCTTTCGTTAACGTTAAAAACGTTAACAAAAAACGTGATACTTTATGGATGAATTGTGCTGGCAATGCTATAGCCATGGTGAATCCATAAGGTGGTAACAGCGAGCGGGACATACCCTGCAAAAACCGTTGAACCATGTGGTCCACTGGAGTACTTACCATTCTACTCCACTGTAATGCAGCGATGGACCAACTCATGTTTCTACACGAACATGTTGTAAGCCGATCATTGCTCGTTTTTAACGATTGTATTCACTACACGATGTTTATTGGACTGTGGGTACTCCATGGATTACTCTGATGTAATGCGGAGCTGGAGTATATGGTCCGGTCCTAGGACATCGCAATGTTAATTGGACCATATTTTTTGTATGAATTGTGGTTAATTTTGGAGCACTCGCTTGGTCCATAGCGAGTACTCCATACATGCATGCATGGAGTACTCGCGATTTTTGCAGGGTACACACAAACTCCACGCAATTTGTTTGTGTAATTCGTTGGTGGTAATGTCAAAAATACTCTGAGAAATGTTCGTACTGTCAAAATTCATGAGAAAAGTTGCAATCAGCTTGGCTAATACTTTCACCTTTAATGACTCCGCCATCAATCAGCTTTGCCTGCATAGTTTGAAATTTATAACCAACATAAACGATTTGATTTCGTTTTGATATGCAGAAAACGAAGCAAACTCATTTCGTTAATTTGACGTTCTTAACGTTATAAACGAAACGAAATGACTTTATTTCGTTTCTCAACGTTAATTATCGTAAAGAAATGATATCGGTTCGTTGGTTAGGCATTCCTGTGTTATAGGAAGGTATCATCAATACACTTCATGTTTGACTGTTCAGATTTTGCCAGAACGAAAGTATGTATAATCGCTCATAGTTTACTAGAAGATGAAGTTATTCGGGGCCGAGATCGGCCTATTCGAAACTTAATCATTGCTACGTAGCTTTAGCTTACATACGTCGCAGTTATCTCATATGGTATCACAACAGCCCTTCATGCTGTACAAGTGAGCTTCCCTTACCGGAGTGGCCACCACACAAAATAACCTAACTGAAGAAATAGGGTTTACCCAGCTTTTTAGAGAGCTACTAGTACAAGGTAGTATCGGTACAACTTCAGTTCCACCTGGTCCTTTCAGCGTTGTGGGGGCCCTCTCTCTTTTCTGCTTCAATTTACAGGTTGCGATTTGAATACCTTATTGTTCCGATATTCTTCTTTTATTCGTATAATATGTTACACACAGTGAAAAATAATAATCTCGGGAAATAAGGCCCTAATTAAAGACTTAAGGAAAAATGTTAATTTTAAATTATTTACTTATTTTTTTCTCACTTTATATGTAGCTAAATAGCATAACGACGCGAATTAGGGCAAATATTGGGGAATTAGAATTATTTTCGCTTATCTATAGGTACTAAAGTCTTCTGAAATCTTTGTTGTATTTTTCTACCACCGGGTGCACTAACACTTTTCTGCCATTATTCATGCTATTTACTACTTATCTTAAGCATTATTCGGTTTATAAACGTATTTAGTCATATCCAAAACTAGACCCTTAATGTCCCGTCACATAAGCATTTTTTCATATAGATACGTTTAACGCATTCCTTATGCATGATAATAGATTGCACCTACTTTTATGGAGAACGGCAGATTGAGTGACACTGACTCCATTTGACATGGAAAATAGCCAACTTCAAACTTTTGCTGCAAGCAAAGCATAAGAAGCAGAACTCGACACTTGCTTCGGCTAAAGGTGCTTTCATACTATGCAAGTGAAATTATTTTTCCCACTCGTTAGAACTTTTCTGACATTTTTCACAGTTAAAAACTGCAATTTAACAATACGAAACAAAATATGTTAGCAAGTATTTTTCCTGTATAAAGAGAATGTTTATAACAGTGGAGCAATGCGAAATTAACTTTAATTGGGAAGTCTGAAATGTCTTAATATTTAGAAAAGGAGGAAGGTTCTTGTCATAGGCTCAGCCTACACACCGGCATTTAGGTCAGTTGAAGAATATGAGACACCCTATTTAGTTGAGGTGTGCTACCGAGCCCCCCCCCCCAGCCAGTAAACGAGCCACACCCGTGTATTCCAGTCATCCACTTACCCCATACCATAATAGACATATGAATGTCAAAATATATGTAAGATCTATTGTCTGTGCTAACAGTTAGAAAATTATCATACAGTCCATTTCATGTCCACAGATTGTAACTGCATAAACAGGTTCGCCTAGCATCCGTAAAGATCAGACCATATCAGTAGAAGCTGACATAACGAGATCGATTGTCTGCATACACGAGCAGAGCTGAACGATCATAGCAAAAGTTGGCAGAGAAGAAAACTTTGTCGACCCTATCGACGATGTGGAGAGCTAACAGAGGACAAAGCTATCTTCAAACGCACGCCCTCTCGCACAACCACTTTCTAACTTGGCATAAACGAATCAAGATCGACTCTTAGAAGATGACGTAATTGAGCCGTCTAGCAACACCAACAAGCGTTCATATGCAGAATCATTTTCGCGAGTCGGATGACAAAATGTTCACTTAGCAAAAATTCAACTTACCTTGAGTTCAACGGAAGGTATGAAGATGGATTACCTTCGGACTTATTCTTAGCGCAGTTGGAAATAACCTGGCTCAGATCTTACCACAAATTGCCAATATTAGTTACATAGTTGCAAGGCAAGCGATGCAGTAGCCACCATAAAATACTATTAGTGTTGCATGAAAGCAATTATGAGCAGCACGACCGTTGGTCAAACGATATGAGCGCACAACGCTCATAATAAGCCACTCGTGCAATCGTTTCTGTCGTTGCCACTACATACTTCAGCAACACACGCAGCGGTTCTGGAGCAGAGATGTGATGGGGCAGATCCGCTTATGCAGAGGCTCGCCGCAGTGAATGTTCACACGTATCGTCGTGACCCTTGGCTTATCCAGACTTATGCGAAAGACAAATTAGACGAAGAAATCGGAAGAAGTGCGAGCATTTACATAGCGATAACATAGAGTGAAAAACCGTTCGCTGGAGATTCTGGACTACACACTCTCAGCGCTGGTGAACTCATTGTCGAAGCTTGCTGCTACTCTCGCTCGCACCCAACATCGTCGTATTTTTTCGTCGCTTTGTAGGCAAATTGCCCAAGATACTAGAGAATAAAACAAGTGTAGAATCGGACAACAGGACAAGCATACGCTTGGCCACTGCTAACTCAATTCAAACAGTGGTCACCATCATACCAGTCGGCAACTGTACCAAAGTAAAAGCTAGGGCTCAAACCGCTCGTAGCACATTCGCATATCGTAGGTACACACGACGCTCAACGAGCGATACCTGTAAAAAAGTACTCTTACGTCACATCCACTTTTGCACGATGTCGGTCCGCTATCTCGCTTCTTCTTTACCCTCACGGATCGAACAAGAGAAACCGTATTGCTGGTCTCCTTTGGTGGGCACGGATGTCATACTCAATGCTCGCATATTGTCCATGAAACACTCAAAACACGCCGGAACAACTCTAACCTCACAGTATCATTGCTCCCGTACCTCATACATTCTTCCAACAGTACCGCATGCGGTTGAAGGAAAATGGGGCATAAAGTAGTTTGCGGAGTATGACTCGACTCAGGGTCAACAATATACGATGTTCTCTTGCTCAGAAGCGTTTGTACAACGCGCTCGGTCTGTCACGCAGTAATGGGTACGCGTATCAGCTTCGGGTTTAGCAGCGTTGTAAGAACCTCGAGTGATAACACGAGTGCGAGTTAACTATTCTAGTATACACTCTATAAGTAAGCGATGCGACCCTTGATATCAAACGCCTTGTTCTTAAGTAAGCTTACTCGCAAATTCCTGTCAGACGTGAACGTACCTTCAACATTGTGGAATTCTACATGCGAAACTCCCACGTATCGTGACATACTTGCGGAATCAGTCTCTGTTGATAGATATGCATTGGCTCTGATCACTGTGAGAGCGCATCTATACTGGGAGAGCACCATAAAACCAACTGGGTGAGTATGCTGATTGTGATAAACAGCGTGTTCGGCTGATGGTGGATAGCGGCTGCGCATTTAATTAAACCATCAAAGTATCAATGTGCCACTCACTCGCACGCGGACTGTTAATATGATGCCCTGTTTCGATCATTTATGGAGGTGAAGGAATTCCAACCTCTGAAGATAGACCGAGCAGGACCACAGCTGGAGGAAACTTGTCCGCACCACACACCTGTAGAACTGACGGTACTAGCTAGTAAGGTTACACTCAACAGAATACCTTTGCTATTTAGACACTACAACAGTGATGCGTGAGCATATATCACTGTCGGCCACATGACCTGCGTATTGCGACATCTACGAGAGTTGACTGCACGATCCATCGAAGTGCGTTTATCTGGCTCACAACACGCTAGGTCTTAAGCGAGACGAGCTCAACACAAAATGGTCGATGCTCGTGTTTGATGGATCTTGCAAAGGTTCGAGTCGGTACACACTCAACGAGCAGACGTACATATCTGGCCGACAATTCAGGCGCGACTTGCTTGGAGTGTGCTGTTGGACTCTCATGCAGCATCGATACGTTGTGTGATACTCCGCGACATGTGCAAAAAATGTTCACGGATTTTGATATCAAACGGCGAGACTAACTTCACAGCGTATAGCTGTGCGTGAGATGAGTTGTCACCACCAAATCGAATGTGACCGGCTACTCACGATGAACATAATGGCGTTGGCGTCGTCGCCATTTTTCGCCGTGCGTGTGCTTAAGCAACTCAGCAGAGACCATTAAAAACAATTTATCCACACAGCAGCGCGTGTAGTCTACATGCTACCTAAGGTTGACGATGTAGCTACCGGATGACGATACATGTGATGAGCGTCATGAATTAATCAGACTGAGTAGATCTCCTAAATTGGCAAATTTCTAAGTTGCAAAAATGGTGTTCGAATTGCAAACCTTATTGGAACGCTACCCACGAGCGTATGTGAGCATAGGCGTGGATATTGCGGCTGAACCACATAACTTTGCATTAAATACTGCGGGACTCCATTGTGAGTCCTGACACAGGCGATTCCGAGACTCTCATTAAAATGCCTCAGGAGTTCATACAATGCGCCTACGAAACGCACGCGCTATACCAGGACTACAGCCACAATCTTTGATCACACGGCAGAATCTCACCTAGCGTGTGCGCTTATGAAATCTGCTCTACAACGAAACATGGTGCCAAGGGGTAGACTGATGACTACGCTACCCAACTTTTGAGCGATACGCTGGAAGAAGAAACTGATGTCCGAGTTACATTTTCTCGCTAATGTCAAGATTCCACGTCAAGAGCCGTACCAGTCGTCTCCGTGAAATACACGAATCGTACAGATGCTCATCGTCGAGCATACGTCAGCAGCATGTTATAGCAGGTCCAAGTAGTGAAGGTATCCCGTAGTAAACCTAATTGCCTCAGAAACAAGGTTGTGCACATGAAAGCATATCAGTTCTCACGCACTGGAATTAAGCGCTGCCCATTGCTACACTAAGTTGTAAACATCTAGTAAAGTCGTCGACAGCACACAAACTGGCTGATATTGGTGTGGAGCGATCCGAAATCGTCCACACTGGCTCGCTTCACCACCACCCGTAATGGACTACTATTACGTGAGCAACAGAACTGCAGAGATACTAGATGGCTGCTGCCACGAGAAAAATTGTGCAACATGTACGGTCTGCTGACAACCCGCTGATTGCGCATCGCGAGTGGCGGTACTCCAATCGAAAATGAGTCGCCACCCACTTTGGTGGAACGGCACCGTCGTGGCTATCCTTGCTCAGAAGGAATGGCCAACCAGCAGCAAGAATGATCACATAATAAGACACTTGCGTCATCGCGGAACAACGTACGAAACGCACCGGCTATAGTCCTTTATGCTGAAAACGAAGTGTTATTACATACTTTGGACAAACTTATAACATAGAACATCACAAGCTCCGGTTACTACGGGTGGTAGACGTACGGCCAGCGGCTATTCAGAGGCTTGCAGGTCGAAGATAAGCAGATTGACAACACTTATTCAAACGGTCTGAGCTGCCTCGCGACTTAAACTTGCTGATAATACTATTTTTGCGACACTTCGCAAGAGACACATTAAAGAGGCAATTCACCAGTTAAAACGGAGCCAACAATGAAAAAAAAGTAGAAGAAGCTCCTGCGTTCTTCACCCTATTAGACGAATCATGGTTATTCTTCGCGTGGAGGGCGTATACAAAATGCTTCCTTGACCAATCGGCTAAGCATCTATTTTATTGTCTAAAGTTTCTAATGTTTCTACGCTATTGCAGGTAAATTAATATTAAGTACTTCATACTAGGGTTTTACGCAACTTTTGCGCTTATAAGAAAAAAATATTGGCATAACTGGCGTCGTAATAATGTACGAAAGATAGTGTTTTCTAACAAAAGTACTTCATGCAACTTCGAAATACAATTCAGCAAACTGATGGCTGATCTCCCGCTGTTACATCAAACCTACTCATGCTTCAAACATTGCAGTCTAGCATCATGCTGGGCACGTCCAAAATCAAACACTCCCGAAATCGCAACACAAAAACTGGAAAGGTATGGTTCGCCTTTTCACTTGCTATGTCCACAAAGGCTATATAGATCGAGCTAGTCATCGATCTCACAACCGACGCATTCTTAGCAGCCCTTTCGCGCTTGTCGCTCGTCGTTGGATCCCAAACGATGTATTCAGGACAATGGGCAAAAACATTTCACAGGAAGCGAATCGGTGCATTAAAATGACTTTCAAAGTTGCTGTATAAGAAGCCGAATATGCACCAAGTCTCCGGAGCCTAGTGCTGAAGGCGTTCAGTGGCATTTTACTTCCACAATCTGCCATCACACCACATCTTGGTGTACTTGGGAGTCTGACATATGATCAATCAATTGCACTTCGGCGCGTCGTCGGGAAACCGTATCGCTCAACATTCGAGAATATTTCTACGATTCGCACACAAATTGAGGCGATCATCAATTCTCGGCACCTTATACACATCTCTTCAGATACCGCAGTCGACGCACTCTTACCACACAGACACACATCTTTATTTTTCGATTGGAGGCAACCAATACGGGTCGATTCACAGAACTTCACTGTTTGGATGGTAAATCAAATTGACTCTGCATTGGCGACATATCAAGCACTGGTTCAAGGGTTGAAGAATGATGGCAAGTAGAATACTGACATAGTCGCAACCACGAAACAATAAGTGGCAAAAACAGCAACCAAGATCGAGCCAAAACAGGTGGTTCTCTGAAAGAGCCAAATCTACTCCATCCAAAGGCTTATGGGTCGGGCTCAGTTCCGTAGCAGTAAACCGATCGTACGATGGGGCTTGGTTTCGTGTCGGCAACATAAAAACAACCAGGCAAAAAAACTGCTGTCTTACACTTAAACTGAACAATTGATTCAGCGGGCGAGATGTGAGAATGAGAAACCCTTTAGTTGAGGGGCTTAAAATTCGGATCGGCACACACTTACTTCCAGCCATCCTTACAATATCCGTTTTAAAGCGGCACATAATGAATGCAAATAAGCTATATTTATTGTCTTTGGCTAACAGTCAGGATAATTTGTAAAAACCCCCCCTTGGCAAAACAAACATTAAAATTTATAAACATTCCAGGCACACAAGTTGTAAAACTTGCATAAACAGGTTCGCCCAAGCATCAGTAAAATCAACCTATAGTCGTACAAACTTAAACAAATAAAGACTAAGGTTCGTCGACCTTAAGAAAAACGTCTGTGCACCTTTTCGGTAATCGACAATCCATAAGTAAATTCGCGCCCAAAAGCTGGTGGCTTCTGAACAATATTAGAACCAGAACCTTGTTGGGATCTATAGGTTTAGGCTTCAAAAAAACCTCATATTGCGTGAAATAGGCATCAGTCGGAGTGCTTAAAATGCAGCCCAGACATTGATTCGAATATTCGAGGCCGTGCGGAAGAATCCTCACAATCCTCGGGAAAATAAGTGGCGACAAATAGTGATGCAGCTATTTCGCTGTTGTTTCAGTAAACTTACCATCTTTGTGCTATAGAGTAATTGGTGGGCGTTTAGTATGTGCATCTTATTGCTAACATTCAGTACCAGTTCAATACATCTTCTTCAAATGTCTCACTGATGCTTCTTTAAGGCTTGGCGTAATTTGCGCGTTTGGTTCGAATGGGAGCAGTGCAACTGCATCTTACTGGTCGATGGTTCGTACTAACAGTGAGTTGGGTGAAGTTTAAATACACGCTTTCTTTGAGGGCTTGTAGATCGCGATTACAACAGAGCTTACACGGTTTTCCTCCCTTTCTTCATTTTTCTCGATCGTTACAAAAGCGTCGAGTATGACGCTCGTAAGAATTACTCGGACGGCATTATCAATTCTAGCGAGGTGCACGATTATAAAGTTATGTTAGTATTTAGAATAAGATAAGAAAAGATAAGATAAGATAGATAAGATAAATAGATACGATCAAGGTAAGATAAGAGAAGAGTATAAGATCAGATACGCTAAGATAAGACAAGATAAGATAAGATAAGAATACATAAGATAAGATAATAAAGATAAGGATAAGATAGATAAGATAAGAGAAAAGATAAGAGCAAGAGAAGAGAAGAAGAGAAGAGGAAGGAGAAGAGAAAAGAAGAGAAGGGAAGAGAAGAGAAGAGAAGAGAACAGAAGAGAAGAGAAGAGTAAGAGAATGAGAAGCAGAAGAGAAGAGAAAGAAAAGAGAGAGAAAAGAAAGAAAGAAGAGAAGAGAAAACGAAGAGAAGAGAATAAAAGAGAAGAGAGAAAGGGCAGGGAAGGGAAATTACAAGGGAAGAGAAAGATGATAACAAAAAGAGGAGGCGCTTTTCTTCACCCCAGCGGGTAAGGCGGGTCAGAATATACCCGCGGCTAGGTTATGTCTGTCGTAAGATGCGAATCAAAAATTAACCAGATTCCGAGGGGCTGTGTAGTGCACCCCTTTAGGTTGCAACGCAATATTAGCTTTACTAAAGCCAATTGTTAAACTCACTATAAGCGGGGAAATCCTGTGTTCACTAAACAGACGTAGGACTCTGGCGACCCAAAGCTCCTCAGGGAACTGAGGTGGGGTAGGGAGGATAGCATGAAGGTTAATGTGGCCATATACAATCGTTCCGAGATGGTCGCAGGCTAGCACCTTAATGGGCTGTGGTACTGAGCGTAACCGGATCTGTATCCGGCAAAGGACATCAACATCGATAAACACCTACCAAAGCCATCCGGGGAGAAACTTCTGGTTACAACACCAACAAACAGGCGTTGTGTTTATGAAAGCTTGTATATTAATTTCTAAAAAAAATGAAATTTGGAATAAAAAATTCGCGGAGGTTTAAACGGGAACGACAACTAATAATAAAAAATTAGTAGTATACCGCCATGTAAACGTTACCTTAAAATCCACCACGATGATTGTAACAGTTTTTGTAATATATCTTGTCGAAGTAAAAATCTTAATTTCCGCTTCCGGATGTAAAAAAGAGCGTCTTTGATACCACACATCAAACATTTGGCCAACAATTAGGTGGTTGCACCGCCATTGTGTATGTCTATCCAGGGGTAACGGTGGTCTCTTTATTTTGACAGCAATAGGTTTCCCTTTGATCTGGCAATAAAATTTCCCCCTTGGTTATACGCCGCTTTACCGCCTTTTTTCGGCCACACATGAAGTGCTCTTTGATTCTTCAAGTCTTGAAGGTCAGTGTTGTTTCACATACCTGACTGGAGAAAAACTGTTTGTTGAAGAAGATGCCAGTTTTTAGCTGAAAAATATTCGATAACTGTAAGAGTGGGAAAGCGAAGATCATAGTGCTCCTCTGTCTCTTAGAGCTTTCAAAACAAGGCGAGCGACGAATAGGTTGTTTGTTAACTAAAATTTCTGTTTATTGATAAAACACAATAGGCAGGTTTTCTCTATTTTTTTAAGAGTGAAACCTGAAAATCTCCCGTTTCGTACTATAGGTTTAGTCAAATTATAAAACAGACTGCATTTTTGCGATTTTGAAATCCGAAAAAAAAAAAACTATAAAAAATGATAAAGAACGACACAGCTATGATGTTTCCACTAGAATCGTGTACATGAACTGCGAGTTTTGCCACTATAATGGAGACTTATCTATAGAAACATCTCTAAAGCCATTTTACTAGTCATCTGTTAGAAAAAGGTTGCTGAAACACAATCCTTAATTGGAGATAGCGGCTAGCACCAATTTCGATTGATATAAAACACCAAACAACTAGCATACAAAGGAAATAAGAAATGTGAAAGCATCTATATAAAATAAAAGCACTAGTAGATAAACTCAGAAGGTGATCATAGAGAACCATAAAGGAAATATAATTAAAAGGTAAAGCACAAACAACCCCCGGACGACAGCTAACTATACTGCAAAACAGAATACAAACATTAACAAAGCGCATCAAAACTTCGAAAAAGTGGTGAGCAGAAAACACTAAGAACTTAAAAAACCCAGCAAGATCTTGTTTAGCACGCCACGGTGCACTGGAATAATTGGAAAAAGTTACCTCAAAATCAAAATTCTCAGCAAAGGTTAAGGTTAGAGTTATCGTACAAAAAACTTGAGAGGCAAATTTTGCGACTATGAGAAAAAACGGATACTGAGACAACAACCCGAATTTGACATTAAAAATGTTAAAAAATAAAAAACATCTGAATTTTTCATTTTACCAAGCGCTGATTTTAGTTTCTTACTTTTTTGTTGTAATTGGAATCTTGCAAGTAAATTTGACACCTCCCGGTAGTCCGATGAGCTGGAAATTTTGCACACATGAAACTCGATCGGACAAGCAAATCACTTGTTAGAATTCGATAAATTAATCGATATACACAGTTATTCCCCCCCCTCTGGTAAACGATTTTGTATTTACTTGGCATAAACAGCCGGCTTTGTTCCCATAAAAACCCGCCGGTACTATCCGGGATTGCGACAGTTGGACTGTGGGTGTGAATCACGCGTGGTGAATCTCAACGCTTTCGAAAAAGCGGGGACACAACCCTCTGTTGTATTCTGTGTATAACAAACATAGCTGAATTTTTTAAGGCTATTAACTCTGTAATCTTTCTGTAATATCCCTTCATTGGCAGACCGCTTTAAGTTAATCAGAATGGAAAACTTGGAAAATTGAGCAGATGTGGCAATTTCGCGCGTCCGTTGAACGAATATGACAATCTGCTGATCAACGCTAGGGAAATTAGCGAAACTACATCAACTATCAGCACCTTTAGCAACATTACAGTATTTATTAGGCCGCTCAAAAACACACAACATATTAACTGTGCATAAATCTTAAAAAAACATTACACAACACACCATAAATTAATTTACAAGCCCAAAGCCATAAAACTAAACGTGGCATCGAATCACTTTCGTGATTCAAAATCTGACTACCAGCGCTACTCAAACAGCTCAAGTGTATTCATTGCAGTTAGCGCCCATCAACAACCAAACTCGCTGCTACTGGACACACAATAAGTGTTTCCTAATAGCGCAAGTAAATATATACGCACTCACTCTAAGTAGGCGTCAAAAATTCAGCTTGCGAGGCCATTTGAATAATGAGCTACCATTGAGCTGACACGCATTGGCGCTGCGACATGCAATTACATCACTAAAATTGCGGCGAATGCCCAGGCTCATGGACTTGTTAATCCAGATGGTGAAAACGAACACCGCAAAGAATGCACACCTTGCAAAAAAACAGCGCACCATTTTCAAAGTGTAAAAATCTGTGATACAAACGAATCGCTTACGCGCGCTTAAGATTTATCGGTAGTTGTTGCATACTTTTTCTGCGCACTTGATTCTGGTCTTTACAGGAATTTTTTGGCGATCGGAATTTTTAGCCAAGAGAAAGCCTGGAATTAGAGCCGTAGTTTTTATACACCGTACTAGCTTTCACGTATTGAGCGTGAAAAAAAACCCCTACCTCGCTACATAATGCTTAGGAAGACCAATCTAGCGGCAGGGTTAAAAAACTAAGCCTACAGCTACAGCGTCGTAACGAAAAGCGGAGACCACGACCCTATCGTGTATGCCTGTGTATATCAATAATAGCTAAATCAGGTGCAGATGACATTGTGGACCACAACATACGGACACATAGACTAAGTGTAGGGTGTGAAACAAAAATAATATAAGTTACATAATGCGTCCTAAGCGTATTGGAATTTATTAGTACACATTTATGCGCAGCAACTTCAAGAGGTGTTTTAAAAGTATAGGCGCTAGCAGTCCATATAAATATTATAAGCGTACCAGACGTTTACGTGTTAAAAAAAAATACGGCATTACTTTAAAAACAGATTTAACACAAAGAGCAGAGCATCTGCAACGTAGTAATTGTAAACTGAAAAGCCACATAGGCCAAGGCACACTAAAATATGATGTTTCAAGTTAGTTAACACTGTTTGATCACATTTTATATGTGCTCTCGTCAAAGCCGAGTAGGCTTTAGCAGGTATCGAACCGAAGAACTTGACTGTTCAAAGTTGATCGAAGAAAAAGAAAACCCTATTAATTGTTGAGCATTAAAAAAGACAATGATTAGAATGAGACACTGTTTCAAATAATTAAGTAAAGTTTACGTAACTAATTATAAACAATATTTTACTCTACTAAAAAAAAAAATTAAAAAAAAATCATTATTAAAATAAATTTTTGAAAAAGGTTTTCTAGATCAAGAAGCTTCTATGACTGTGTAATTTAAAAGAACTAAAAAGTAAAAAAAAAATTAAAGAAAAAAAAACTTTTTTAAAAAATAAGCTTTTATACTTTGGTCTATCAAAATTTAAAAAAAAAGTAAACAATAAATCGGACATCTAAAGCAATATAAACGGATAAAAGTCATGTAAGCTTTATAACAGAAATATTAGGCTTCTTCGTCTGCGGACAAAAAAATTCTCATTCGCACATCATCATATATTTTAACATTAAA
>JARSSU010042115.1:0-28982 GCA_029619165.1 Eurosta solidaginis | reverse complement strand
AAAAAGTGGGCGTGGTTATAGTCCGGTTTCGTTCATTTAAATAGCGATCTGAGATGAGTACCCAGGAACTTACATACCAAATTCATTAAGATACTCAAAATTTACTCAAGTTATCGTGTTACGGACAGACGGACGGACATGGCTAAATGAATTGCTTTTTTTGCCCAGATCATTTGATATATAGAAGTCTATATCTATCTCGATTAGTTTATGCCGTTACGGGGTCCCCGTTATGCGAACAAATTAATTTGCTCTGTGAGCTGTGCTCAGATGAGTATAAAAGAGCCTTCACAGTGAGATAAGTTTGTTTTTGAATTTTTTCGGTGTGAATAATTAATATTCACAGTGATTAACAATATTTTCAATGTTTCTCACTCTGATAGAATTAACTTAATGTAAAATTAAATTATGTTATTAATAGGGCCTGTTACTCGTCAAAATTTAAATCAGGGTCCGTATTACGTTTTACGATCGTGATCGAAACTAATTTTTTGAGTCACAACAGCTCTGAAATGGTGGACCGGATTAATAGCATAAGTGAACAAGCGACTTATAGTACTTGTTAGATCCATAACTTGTTATAATTTTTAGAAATGTTTAACAGTCCCATAGTTGTCGTAGTAGTGAGCGAAAATGGTTTTCAGTCAACACTGATCGTACCCGTAATACGTACGCAGAATAATCACACTTCCCATTTTAGTAGCTATATTTTCGGGGTCATGTTGGAACTTTATCCAGGACCCTTTTTGAAATCATTGTTGGGACTGTTCGGAGATAATTGGGATCATTTCGATATTTCTTTGTAGTAATATTGGGACGGTATAACCTATTTGAGATTATTTGCATTTTTCGGGATTATTTTAGGAAGGTATCTGAGAACATTTCGGCTTAATAGCACAATTTGTTTCGAGATCATTTCGAGACCATTTCGGTATGAGATCGATATTGAGATAATTCCGGAGCCATTCGAGATCATTTTATATCGATTTGTTATCGGAGTAGTTACCAATTTATTATCGGCGTGTTAGCGATTTGCTATCGACGACTTCTCATGCAAAAGATAAAGCTAAGATTTCAATATGAAATCATTGACACATCTGTAAGCCGACAGGAAACAAATTAAAAGCCGATGACTCGGTTGATAATAAGCCGGTTATCGAAGTGATATTTTGCGATAGCGATTCGATATTATTTTTATAAGAAATCCATATATTTTCGATAACAAATCATTAACTTTTCCAAAAAAAATCGAAATTTTTCAATAACAAATCGATGTTTTCCGATAACAAATCGAATGTTTCTATAACAAATCAATATTTTTTTTGATACCTTATATAATAAACCGCCAAATCGCAATCGATAACAAATTTATAACTCTTCCATTAAAAATCGTTAACTCCTATGTATGTACCTCGACGATAACAAACCGATAACTCATCCAATATGTATAAAACATGACAATCCGATAACTAGCCGATGACGGTTTTATACCTTTCATGAATATGAAATGGTATAGTAACTTTGGTCTGATGTTGTAACGTTACTCACCATTAAGTATACCGAATTGATCAGGGCGACGAACTGAGTTGATATAGCCATGTCCGTCCCATCCGTCCTGTCTGTTTGAACGCAAACTAGTCCCTCAAATTTTGAGATATCTCAATGAAATTTGGCACAAGGATGTATTTTTGTATTATATTAGACATTTGTCGGATCCGGTAGGATCGGACCACTATAACATATATCTCCCATACAACCGATCATTCAGATAAGACGATTTTGGTCATTGCTGCCGCAATTTAGAAAGTATAAACGTGAAACTCGGTGATATATATTATATAATCATAGAAGATATCCTGAAAAAAATCACTTTGATCGGAGCTATATATAGTATATATCCCATAAAACCGATCATTCAGATAGAAAGATTTTTGGCCATTTCTCCCTTAGTTTCCAATATAAAAACGTTAAACTTGGTGATATTTATTCTAATATATCACAGAAGATTTCCTGTAAAAAATCATTCGATCGGAGGCTATATCTTCTATATATATAAAAGAAGTGTACATTTTGTCACACATTGTCACTCCATAACTCGAGAACGGATAGAAAGATTGCAATGAAATTTTTAGGAAAAATACAGGAAGAAGAGATTATGTTAGTTGATTTTGAAATCCCAAATCGGTTTAGCCATTCTTGAGTTATGATTTTTTTAGAAAAAATACTATATAAAAGAAAGTCGTGTAGTCACACTACGCATAACTTAAGAACTACGCATAACAAGACGGGTCTCGAGATATAGCCAAGACGTGGACCCGGCACCCTAGAATGTGTTTATACAATATGGATATCAATGAAAGCTGTTGCTGAGTGCTTTACTACAGGGTAGTTTTCATACCTATTGGTGACTAGGGTCTCGAGATATAGGCCAAAACGTGGAACCAGGGCACCCCTAAGAATGTTTTTATACAATTGGATATCAAATGAAAGTTGTTGATGGGTGCTTAGTACAGAGGTAATTTCATATCCCTGAATGACTAGGGTCTCGAGATAAGGCAAAATGTGGATCAGGGTAATACTAGGATGTGTTTTTACATTATGGATAGCAAATGAAAAGCTGTTGATGTGTGCTTTTAGTACAGAGTAATTTTTATATCGCTGTGTGACAAGGGTCTTGAGATATAGGCCAAAACGTCGACCCGGATACCGTACAATGTGTGTGTATTATGGATATCAAATGAAAGCTATTGCTGAGAGCTTTTAAAGTAATTTCCATTGTAATATTCGATTTAGTAGCATCAACTGCAAAACTGATAAATAAGGCATGCGAAGCCGAAATAAAGACATGAATTAATAATAACCACATACCTACATATATATGTACCTATGTACGTCCTATTCGATTTGCCTGAAATTTGGTGTATAATTTGCCTGTATTAGTATTTACGATCCTTTTTTCCGGAACTAGACCAGAGACGGACTGGGACTGGGATTAGGGCCACCCTCTGGGACTGGCAATAAGAGATGAAGGAGAATGGGAGAACTTTAGAGAAGAGAAAAGAGGGTAGGAGAAGGAGACTGAGAAAGAGATAGAGTGAGACGAAACAGAGATAGATGAATCAAAAAAGACGGAGGGAGGAGGATAAACGATAAGAAAATATAAGAGGGGGAGGCAGAGCTAGACGGAAAGAGCTTATTAAAGATGTATGCAGATAGACCAAATTAGGGCAGAACAACGTCTGCCTGGTCTACTAGTATAATATATATCACATACAACAGATCGTTCAGATAAGGGTTTTTGACATGTATTTATCTTAAAAATCGTTTAGGTATGTACATCTGTTCACTATATATTTCTTATCTTATACTTCCGATTATTTGGAGATTACGAACGGGATAAGATTATTGTTCAGCCCCATTCATGAAAGGTATGAAGTCTTCGGCACAGCCGAAGACAGTCCCGTCCTTACTTGTTATCATTTCATTTCCTCTCAATTGATTTCCCTTGATTTCATTTACTTTTTTATGTGTAGACTTCTTTAGTTTTAAATTGATAGCCAGATCTGCGTCCTCAATTCCAAGAAGACCGCTATAATCTAAATTTTAAGCCAAATTTGGTTTGGTCATATACATATGTAGTACAAGATTTAGGGTCAAGCTTTCAATCGTGTATGTTTATACACACTTGTGGACTCGTTTCGAACTTGGTTTTTTTATTTTTACATTTTCAGCACCAAGTTTAAATTCTTAGGGTGTATACACGTTTTTATTTTTAGATTTTTGAGACTTTTTTGGTTTTGTTTTAAAACTATTTTAAGATTTTAGACTTATTGTTCAAATAAGTTTTAAATTGAAAGTGAGAGGCTTCCAATTTAGAACAAAAAACTTTCAGAAATTACTAAAACCGATGAATTGTATAAAATTTAGTCTCAAATTTTTAACCGTGTGTGATTCCAGTCAGAAACTCTATTTGTAAACTATGTAGTAGTTTTCCCGACCATAATGGCATTTCACTACAGTGTACACATGTGTGTCGTTACGCATATACATACATAAATGAATACATACATGTATTATATAAACAAAGAAATCAACAGATTAATGGAATATATCTTTAAATTCGCTGCTAGTTGTCGACTTAAACTAAGCTTAAATGTGGGTGTTATCAAATCAATATAAAATGACGATTGCCAATTCAGACCTGCGACCTAGAACTCAGAAATGATGAGCATGTGTGCGTGGCTGTAGGAGCAGATATTGATGCGGGCGGAGAAACATTTGCATACATACTTATTAGAGATATACGCCGCCGGTTTTTCGCCGCCGCCCAATGTCAGAAATATCGGCGCGGCGGCGGCGGCGTTCGGCGGGTTACTATATTTCTACTCATTAAAGACTTTCTATGCAATTTATTGTTCATGTCGAAAATTGGTCCGATATGGTCGAATCCATTCGCAATCCAGTGCCACCTCAACACGGATTTTACATCACCGAATTAATCAAGTTATTAAAATAAAACACTAAAAGAAAAATTATATAATAAAGTTAAATGCTCACTTTGCATAATTTTTCAGAAAATTAATAAAGAAGAATGAATTCAAATTAAATGACCCACGTCGAATATGTTTTCAACTGATCCTCAAGCTATTACAAATGCATGTTATCCAAAAAAGGTGCAGATTTTTTCAAAAATTATATATCTCGATTGCCAAAAGAATAAACGAAATTGTTGATGGAAAGTTCTTTTATAGGCTCCAGGTGCTTAAATACCCCCATGAAATGATTCTTATCTCATACTTAAGTTGAAGATATATGTACGCATGAGAACGGTTTCAAAAATAACTTGGTCTTATATTCAAACATTTGTTGTTTATTTTCGTAACTATAAAATAAAATCTGAAATGTTAATTTTGATTTTCACACTTTAACATTTCAATCCCAAGTCTCCATGTTTGACATTTCCTAAAGTTGGCGGCCATATCCCCAACTAGTCACTTGGAGTGAATCACATTGCTTTTAGCCTAGCACTTACACGTTACGGTTCCTGTTAAAAATGTGAATACGTAGGCACATATATTTACCAGCTGCGGCTTTGTATTTCCTAAGGAGACTCAAAGTGGTAAAGCAAAAGTTTTTTTTTAATAGACGAACAAATGACCGGATGTGCTTCTACCCTAACCTAGTGGACAGTCGACTTATCGGAAAACTGAAGCTACGCGCTCATCCATAATGAACTTTTATATCATAAGGCCGGAAAACAACAGTTATGACTGAGCATATAACCTTAACATCTTTCAACTCAAAATCGGTCGACTTTGATTCTAAAATATCGTTTTGAAACTATTGACATCAGTGTTCCGAAGACGAAAGTCTGCAAATTTTGGCTTACATTTTAAAAATGTATCCAGGGTCCTTTTAGAATTGAAATTATGTGGATACACAGAGGATTGCACGATTTTCACCAATGAGTTACGCAATGATATCCAGTTAGACAGCTTATGATTTCTAGGGCCACCTCCCTGGCCAAATAGTTACTACCTAACGTTTCAAGATGTTTTTCAGGTGAAGTTCGGCAGCATAAAAAATAACGCATAGCGTGACGAAAATATCTGTCAACAAGTCTTCGGAGCTACACCTAGAGTTTCTAGGAAAGTTCACTCACAATGTAGCCTACGCCGCCGCCGATAAAGTGATCGACGTAAACCTCTATTACTTATATATATAAATTTATATTCAAATTATACCCAAAGAACCAAGCTTAAGGATTTGCTGATATGCAAAGATTTTCTGTAGATCGGTTCTACATGGTGGAGCCTTTATCGGTGGTGGTGCTTAAATTGGTGTTCTATTCGATAAATTTTAGAACCATTGCTAGATAATTATTTAACTCAAAGACAGAATTAGTATTACAATATTCCTTTGCACCAAGAAAATTTGCACTTAGTTCCGCCCTAGTCAAGTCTCTCTGCCTTTTTAAAACCACGATGTCACTTTGAGTTTGAAAATGTTACGTGGGATATTAAATAGTTTCGTTATTGAAACAAATACATTTAAAGCAATCTAATGATTGTGTATACATGAGTCTCAGCTTGTTAAACGGTTTTTTTGTTTATAATGTGAATAAATTATCATAAATATGCGTTACTACTAATTTTTAGGTACAAGTACGTATTTATATTATGTCAACAATAATACTATTAAAATAAAAGAGTGCGTATGTACTTAAATACATTAAGTTGATTATTTGAAGGTTGGGCTGCTTTTTATCAAATCAACCGTCATGAGAGGCTATTTGGAATAATATACTGCCGCCATTTATGTATATGTAAACTCTTTAGGAGTGTTTTTTGCTTTCTATCGACAGACAGTCCCAGGTTGAAGTCCCGCAGCAGGTAACAAAAAAAAATTAGATGGGCAGGCATCGAGCTAGCAACTTGAAATGAACACCTACGTTAGGGCACTGTGAAAATGCAATAAAGTAGAAAAAAATAATATAAAAAATTTTGAGCACTTCCTTTATATAAATGGACAAAAATCAGCGAAAAATGTCTCCTTATAGGAAGACATATTCTTACTAAACTTTGATTATTAAATTTTGGCATAGAAAATGCAAAAATATGTATGAGAAGTAAAAATGTAAAAGTGGAGCGAAATGAGATATTATTAGTCAATCAATGCGCTCCACCTTTATATCCAGCTTTATATTTTACTTTACTTGCAATTTCTATGTCAAAATTTAAAAATCAAAGTTTAGCAAGAATATGTCTTTATATAAGGAAACATTTTCGCTGATTTTTGTCCATTTATATAAACCAAATGCTTAAAATTTTTTATTTTATTTTTATTTTCTCCTTTTCTTAGATTTTCTCGGTGTCTTAACCTATATGTTAAGTTGTACGCTTGTAGCTCAATGACAACTTACATAAAAATCAATCGCAAAATTTCCTCCATTCCGTTTGATTTTTCTAAATATCTCAGTCCGTGCGCCCCTAGCGAAACTTTTTGTATTGTGTCATCGGCTGTCATCGACCTCTGAATTAAGTTTGAAATTTCAAGTCTCTAGCTCATCGAGAAGTTACTTAAAACCCGGTTTCAAATTTGCAAATTATTATCTAATTTTTTCGATCCGTACGCCACCTAACGGACTTTTCTTCTCCTTTTGTTCCTTCCTTTTTCACGGTGCCTTAACCTGTCTCTAAGGTTTCATGTTTGTAGCTCAATGAGAACTTACTTTAAAATCGATCTCAAAACACCAAATTTCCAAATTCTTATCTAAATATTTCGATCCGTACGCCACCTAACGAATTTTTTTCTGCTTTTCTTTCTTCCTTTCCTCTTCTCTTTACAGTTGTAGCTCAATGAGAACTTACATAAAAATCAATCCGAAATTCCCTCCGTTTCGTACGATTTTTCTAAATATCTCATCCCGTGCGCCCCCTAGCGAATCTTTTTGTATTTTTTTCGACTGTCATCGACCTCTGAATTAAGTTTGAAATTGAAGTCTCTAGCTCGTCGAGAAGTTACTTAAAAGCTGGTTTGGAAGTTCTCAAATGCAGGGGAAATATGTCTTTTAACACGGACAACACATTTTGATAAAATTTGGGGTTCAAACCATTGAAAAAGCTTACACTGTGTGTCACCAAAAGATGCCTGAGAAGTTATTAAATTTTTCTGGTAGATCTCGAAGATCTAAGATTGACTGCATACAAGATTTTCCCCAGAAACCTGGGTTTTCGTACCTTTGAACTCTTACGAGCCTATAACTTTGTTGGCTATAAACTGATTTTCAGTTTCTCTCCGGATCAAGGAAACAGATAAAAGGCTTAGAATCGGTTGAAAACAGTTAGTTTTTAACATATAACTATAAAATATATATAAAACAACTATAAATGGGTATTCACCATTCAACTCATAATTAATATCCAGTTTTGATGCAATTCAGAATTGGTATAGTCTTCCAATGAAGAAGTACATACAGAGAGCACCAAAATTGACAAAACACGAAAAAATTGAAGAAAGGTCTTAATCTCGTCTAACTGGATTCGGAGATAAATTGAAAATTGATTTATAACTAGCCGACAAAGTTATAGGATCGCAAGAATCCAAAGGTACGAAAAGCCGGCTTTTCAGCATAACTCATGCTTTAGAGGATACCCGGGGAAAAACTTGTATGCAGTAGTTTTTTTATTTTGAAGATCCACAAGTGGTATCACTTCCCAGGTATTTTCACGTTTGTTCATCTTGTAACACTATGTTATTTTCGGGAACTTTATAGATCTAAGAAACTCACTAGTGTAGAGAATTACTTTAATACATAAATACTGGCATGTGTCGGTCCAAATATGGAAAAAGGCATGAGTACCAAGTTGAAGGGGATGACTGTAAAGCACAAAAAAGGTAACTTTAACAGCAACAAATATTTTGGGCTATATGAGAAGAGCTTCGTCGGCTTCTTATCCGTAGCATACGCAACCGACAAGTTATTGATTTATAATCTGCTGATTATCGAAAGCAAAACTATCGTCGAGTTATCAGGTTTATATTGAAGTTTTATAAGTATCTGTTGCAAAAAATCGATAACAAACCGATACCAAATTGCAACACTTCAGTTACAAGCTGAGGACTTTTCGTTAACAGATCGATACAAAATCAAAAACAATAAATGCGTAGCACTCCTGTAACAAATGACATGTCGATAACTTTTCGATAGATAATTGGCAGCTTCTCGATAAAAAATCAGTAAATTTTCAATAACATATCGACATTTTTTGGAAAAAATCGATAATTTTCCGAAAACAAATACACCATTAGCAAATTGGTAACAAACGGATAATAGATCGATAACAATCGATTGTAAATCAATAACTTTTTTATAACAAACCGGCAACTCGTCGGTAAAAAATCCATAGCTCATCGATAACCTTTGTAATCCAAAGCATGTTTAATACACTTCGACAACAAACCAATAACTCGTTTGTGTGTACCTACCGATAACAAACTGATAACCTGGCGATAAGAAATTGTTAACACGCGCACATGCCGCCAATAACAAACCGATAACTCATCATCGGGGCACCATCTAGTGTCGAATATAGTATATAGTGTTTGTATTAGTTTTTATAAATGGTTATTTTCTCGTAACGATAGATAGATAGAAATTTGTAGAGTTTTATTTTAGCAACATTACACTAACATTATTTATCAATGTTTTTCATATTTTCAAAAAATATACTTTAGCTAACCACAATTTAACTTCTTTTCATTTCAGCCACTTTTATTTAACGAATTGCAACATCAGTGCCACAGAATAATTAACTAAGGTGTTCCAAGATCCTACAGCACATTATTACACAAACCACTACAATAACAACAAACATATATGAAAATAAAACGCACATAAACATATTTAGTGAACGATTTACACTTACATACGCATACAAAATTCTCAATATATAATAATTTATATAAAAACAAACAATAAATATGATGAGATTTCTTTGCGTCAATGAAACATATCGATATGTTACAAAAATCTCTAGTAAAGATTTTTGTGGCATGCACAATGCAAAACGAATATTTGTTTGCTTCATTTTGATAAAATGGGTATTTACATAAATACTATATTTAATTGTTGTAGTTATGTATAAAATCTCTTTTTTTTTAATTAAGACAAACATATGTATAAAATTTGGGAAACAAATGTGAAAGAAGCAAAGTCTACAAAATATCGATAAAAGGTGTGCATGTATGCAGCAAATATAAACAAAAACAACAACAATCCATTCAAAATGCCTACAACTAAATATGAAGTTAACAATATTAAGCAAAAGAGACAAATCAAGCAATTAAATATATGAACACATACAAATATATTTTTTACATTAAAAGAATAAGGAAAATAAATTTTAGAAATAACTGAAAATGAAACTTGTGTATTTTGTTGCTATGTATTAGTTTTTTGCTAATGATGGTAACAAGAAATATACGAAGTTGAAATGTAAAATCGAAATTATTTTTGTAAAATGAGCTTTTGCTAAAATGAACATAAATAAAAATTTGTAAATTATGCGAGCTATATATATAAAAAAAAACAAAGCATTCAACGTTATGACATGAAAATTAAATTTTTTATACACATAAAATGCTTATACATATTTATACATAAGCATATATACACATAGATATATATTTATTAAGAGTTGTGATCATTGATTAAGAAATTTATTAATTATTATTAATATTGCTAGCAATTTATTCTTCAAATGCTTGCCACACAGCGCAAGTTTAAAGAAATTGCAAATATAATAAAAAAAATTGCAAAAAATAATTTCGAAAAAAAGATAAACACTTTGACAGAGTAACGAATATTGCTTATAAAAACCTACATAAAAATAAAGAACAACGCTGCTTACGTTAAGTATAGTAAATAATTTCTTTAAATTAGCTTAGTTTTAGTTTTTTTTTAATAAAATTTATTTTAATAATATTAAATTTTTTTTGCTATAATTTAATTTAACAAAATCTTAGCATATTTAATTTTAGCGCAATTCTTTTTTATTTCTTTAATTTAAAACTTATTTTTTATCAAAATTTTATTAAAAAAAAATATTTCAAATTATTGAAAAACTAATCAATTTTACTACTTTTTTTGATAGAAATCGTAAACTTTATCTTTTTAATATATACGCCTGCGATTAAAAAATAGCAGCAATAATTTTTATTCGCCAATTCAAAAAAAAACCTTAAATATATTTTAGAACAAAAACTGTTTCAACACATTTCAAAAACTTTTTCGAAAAAGATACGAAAATGAGAAATTTCTCTTCAAATTCGCAAAGTTTTAACAATATAACAACCAGTAGATAAGTATTTGGACTTAATAAGAACTATGGACACATTCAGTCTATTGTGAGGTCTTTATTGGCCGGCCAGTTCAACCTAACCTAATAAGAAAAAACATTTTTTTTTGCAAAATTCGAGTTTATTCATCAACCTAGTCTCCTTTAAGAGTGAAACAATCAGTCCAAAGCTTCTCGAAACGTTTCAGTGTCTTTTTGTAGTACTATTTGTCAAGGCCCTCGAAATGGGCTTCAGTTTACGTGATGCCTTCTTCATCTGCCCCAAATCTTCTTCCACTGAACTCATTTTTGAGATTTTTCATTAGACAATAGTCGCTGGGTGCCAGTTTTGGAAAATACACTGGATGGGGCAGCAAATAGAACTTAAATTCACCCAATTTTTCTATAGAAGGATCATAAAAATTGAAATTTGAAGGATCATACAAATAATAGCCATCATCCCGCTGTAATGATGCGGAGACAGATAAACAGTTTTGCATGTAAATGCAACAACAATGATTTGATCCAGATAGAAGTCTGGTTAATATGTGAGCCAGATAATTTGTTAATTTCTTGTCTTTAGTTTGGCAAAGCTGCCTTTAATATACCTACTTTTTTCAAAGAACGGCCTTTAGCCGTACATATGTGTTAAATGAAACACAACAGCGACATCTGCCTATCACAACTCATGTATACAAAAATATCACGACCTCTGCTTCTCAAGTCTCTCATTGATCCAGAGCATTCCCGAGAGAATTTAGAATGATACCGAGCTAGAAAAACTCACTGGATGATAGCTAGTATGGACTTGATCATAGTGGCGCCATCTGGATGCCAGTCCGAAGACTTTTATACTCGTGTATATTTATATACGTGTTATCTTACAAAGGGAGTTTCCATATAAAATGTGTAAAATTAATATTGTTTATATGGAAGAAAATCTGGAAAATATTTCGGAAAAAAAATTGTCGAAAATCATGTAAGTAGACTTTTTAAAACTTCTCTAAAGTTTTGGCAATTAGTTCACATAGTTCAATATTTAACTATGTTATGTAAATAAAAAATAAAAATTAACTTAAAAAAATTTGCAAATAATTTTGGCTGCTTTTATTTTACTCGCAAGTGTAAGTACTAAAAGTGCTATTTATAACAATTTTTCGCTTTAGATTTAAGTAATTTTATTTAGCAAATATTTAAGATTTATTGTAAATTGTCTTATATAATTGCAGCTAATAATTTAATTATAATTTCACTGCTACAAATCTACTAATTTTAATTAAAAAATTAAAGACTCAAAAGCAATAAAAATTAATCTAGCATTTAGAAACAAACAAACAAAAACTCGTGTGTAAAAAACAAATTTGTTTTGTGTGTTGCATGCAACTTACTATATTTATGGCATTCGAATGCTATGAAGTGAGTGAAAATGAGAGCGTTTTGTTAATAGAATATTATAATATACATTTTAGACATACATATACATATATGTATATTTTATTTAAATTAGCTTAAGTTAATTTTTATGAAAGACGAACATTTGAATAAAGAAGAACAACTGAATTTCAATATTAAAAAAATATTGTGTTTTTTATTGTTGGACCCATTGCTAGTAGCTGAACAAAAAAATTTTGTATATTTACAGTTTACCATATCTTCAATTTTTGTTAGATCGTTAGCTATGGCGGCATCTTTCTGTAAGAAACGATGCCATATTTAATTATAACTCTTGAACTTGACATTAGAACAGCTTTGGCGAGGGACTTATGAATAGTAATATTGCTCGACGAGAGAGAAAATTTGTTATTTGAAGTAATCACAAATTATTAGGTGAAAGTCTTACCATTTTGAAGCCATTATAGGGTGGGGACTATGACATTTTTTTATACTCAGAGTGCTTTGCACACAGAGTATATTAACTTTGATTGGGTAAGGATTTGTTGTACAGGTATAAAGGAATCGAGATAGATATAGACTTCCATATATCAAAATCATCAGTATCGACAAAAATTTTGATTGAGCCATGTCTGTCCGTCCGTTCGTCCGTCCGTCTGTCCGTTAACACGATAACTTGAGTAAATATTGAGATATCTTCACCAAATTTGGTACACGAGCTTATCTGGACCCAGAATAGATTGGTATTGAAAATGAGCGAAATCGGATGATAAACACGCTCACTTTTTATATATATAACATTTTGGAAAACACAAAAACCCCGATTATTTAGTAAATAATATACCTAGAATGTTGAAATTTGACGTGTGGGCTGACATTGGACTCTTGATAAAAATTTGAAAAAAAAATTTTGAAAATGGGCGTGGCACCGCCCACTTGTGATAAAATCAATTTTACAAATATTATTAATCATAAATCAAAAATCCTTAAACCTATCGTAACAAAATTCGGCAGAGAGGTTGCCATTACTATAGGGAATGCTTTGAAGAAAAATTAACTAAATCGGTTAAGGACCACGCCCACTTTTATACAAAAGATTTTTAAAAGGATCGAGGACGCATAAAATAAGCTATATCTTTGAAAAAAGAGCTTTATATCAATGATATTTTACTTCCCAAGTGGATTTATAACAATAAATAGGAAAAACTTCAAATCTTGACAAATAGGCGTGGCACCGCCCCTTTTATGAATAAGCAATTTTCTATGTTTCGGGCGCCATAACTCGAAGAAAAATTAACGGATCGTAATAAAATTTGATACACAAATTTTCCCTATAGCAGGAAATATTTTTGGAAAAAATGGACGAGATCGGTTAAAGACCACACCCACTTTTATATAAAAGATTTTTAAAAGGGTCGTAGATGAAAATAATAAGCTATATCTTAGCGAAAAAGAGCTTTGTATCAATAGAATTTTACTTTCTAAATTGAATTATAACATTAAATTGGAAAATACTAAAATTTTTGAAAATGGGTGTGGCACCGCCCCTTTTATGAATAAGCAATTTTCTATGTTTCGGGCGCCATAACTCGAAGAAAAATTAACGGATCGTAATGAAATTGTGTACACATATTTTCCTTATAGCAGAAAATATTTCTAGTGAAAATAGACGGAATTGAGACTAGAGGAATAAGCTATAGCTTAGTAAAAAATAGTTTTGAATCAATGATATTTCACTTATCAAGCTTTATTGTAAGAGGAAATGGGGAGACATTTTTTTTAAACGGGCGGTGCCACGTGTTATGTAGAAAAGTAATTTATCTGAAATGAAATGTGCAACTGAAGCTCACGCTGAGTATATAATGTTCGGTTACACCCGAACTTAGACACCTTTACTTGTTTAATCTCAGAAATTTTAAGTTTTCCGATTTCTAGTATACTAGCATAGCCGGTAGATACCGTCCTACCCAAACTGGCTTAGCTACATGTACAATGTCCGTCACTTCGCTCTACGTCCATCTTTTCGTTCTCACCTTCTGTTCATCTTACTTTCACTCCCCCTACTCCCTCGTCGCCCTTCTTCCTTTTTTCTTCCTTCTTTACATCTTCATTTCTCTCCCGATCTCCGCATTTCTCCTATTTCCTTTTTTCTACCTCTTCTTTTGCATCTCCAAAAATCAAGAATGTGTGCTTTAGGAAAAAATGTGATAGTTTAACATTTCTCTCGATTCTCCTAGTCGGAAAATAATGTTTCATGTACTGCAACTAATGTAAAATCTGTTGTAAGAATATGTTTCTGAAATATACGCGCCCTTAGCGGCAGAGGATGCCAATGCAGCTCTACAGGAAATGAGGCGGACGATACGTAGAGCAAAGAAAAGAAACTGCACCGGACAGTAGAATCGCTGACATCTCTGAACAAGCATCCGGTCACGATTTCGTACGGTGAGGTTCCCTAAACAATTTTTTCATATAGGGATGCGACAGCACGGATAGCTGATCTGCCTATGGTAGACCAGACTAGACATACGATATCGAGGCAAGAGGCTTACTGTCTTTCTCGCTGCTCGGTGCATGTTAACCTGTGGTGTCAGGTGCCAGATACAACTAAGATGTACTAACCGATGTTAGCAAGCCGTTACTCAAATCAAGTACATAAATCTACTGCGGACGATATAAACTTTCCCAGTGCACCGCAAAAAAGGGAAATGGCACTTCAGTAACAATCTTGGTAAAATATTATACCGATCCTTTAGCTATAAGATGAGCTCCGCCCTATTTGTGAAAGTGACCTTTCCAAATTTATATTTAGCTGCTACTTAAAAGGCATTCTGACAGGTCGTAGCAAAGAGATTATCATTTCGTGTGTGCACTTACACTAACGAAACCATCAATCTACAATATTGCAAACTACACCTAATCAGGTTCAATATTTAGCTACAAACTTGTGCAGAGCTGAACCCTTTGGTTTCTCTTACGGTGTTAAGTAGGCAACTGTCTTCCCATCTCAGTTATTTATTTGCTGAACTTATCTCATCCAGTTGGAAATTGAGTCAAGTAGAAGTCGATTTGTTGGCTGGAATAATGGCTCCAACTGGATATAAGTTCCCTGGTTCATTTTCCGGCTGCGCTGTAGCTTCATTGCGTTTGTCAATGTCCGATCCATTATTTTTGGTAAGTTGATTTATTTTCTTCAGCGATAAGGTTAATCTATGCAGTCCCCGCAACGACAGAGACCGCATCCAATGAAACCATGCGGTAAGTTGGCTCTATTCTTTCAGTTTTACGAGGTAAGCGATGAGGCCCGTTTCACGAAAATACAAGCCGTGTAATATAAGCCAATTTGTTCTGACAAAATTTCCTTATTCGAAGAAGTTTACTTGTGTTACAAGACTCGTAAGTTCTGTGAAACGGGCCCCTGGTTAATACTTTGAAAGTTCCATTGAATCCACTCAGATTTTTGCATCATCCAAGAATATAGAATCTAGTACAAGGATTTGGCCCACCTATGTTTGCCATTAATAGAATCGTTAATCGAACGTATAATTCCCACAGTCCTCTTCTACGAGCTTTGAGAATGTGAGCTTGCTATCTAGCTTTACCTATGTGCGTTTCTAGGCTCCGTTGTCTATATCTATAAAATTCAATGTCTGTGATTCTAGGCGTTCCTGGAAGTAACATAAGCATGTTTTTTTTGATGGAACTTTTTCACTTTTTTCGCAGGTGGAGGCGCGGGTATAATCTAGTTTTAAGTAGTTTTTTAATATTTCAATTAGATAGAAGCGTACCATGAAAGAGTATTCTAGCGTGTTGGGCGTGTCTTTCTACCTGAAGGAGTTGAAGAGATTTTTCACGTCCCAGCTTTTTTTATATCATTTTTAACTTTGGAACAGTACGATACACGCCTTAGTATTGGTATTTAATATGTTTTCTCATGCTAAATCTTTTTAAAACCTTTACCACAATACAGACAAGTAATGTAATCAAATGCTATAATGTTTACATTTAAGCGGCTTGTGCCCATCTAAATGCTTACTGCTTCAAATTTATGCAAACGTGGTGCAACATTGGAGACGTTAAGCATGCGCGCGCCAGATGCAATACTTGGTACTTGAAGACTAAAAACAAAGAGAAAGACAAAATTACGGGCGCTGCTGTTAACGTTTCAAATATAAATGCATGGCTGCGTCTTTCCACAACGTGCAGCAATGCATCAAAAAGTGATATCAGATATTTACGAATGATATGAATAGCATAAAAGCACTAGTATATGTATAAGGGTGGCCCTTATTCTCCAAAGTGTTCCGATTCTCGATCTCCTTAAAATTTGTATGTGCAAAATTTTAGACCAATCAAAAAGATTTGAAGGTTGCACAAGGAGTTAGCAATCGTAAAAAGGACGAATTTTACATTTCTTTGATACACTTTAATTCATTCATTGTGGGCAGAATTATCTCTCAGTTGTCATCAATAACCTCTACAGCTGTTGCATTTAAATTCACACAAAATTACAAAAATTGGTTAAATAAGAAAAAAATTATAAAAGAGAAGAGGTGTCAAGATTTCAATCGCGCACAAATTTTAAACTTTTATTTATGAATTTTTAGAAATTTTTCTAGTAAGCATGTTTGTGGCTCACCACGGTGAGCGGTGCCACTCTCATTGTCCAAAATTTTACTTATTTTCTAATCTGCGTCATAAGGTCAACCCACCTACCAAGTTTCGTCGCTTAATCTGTCTTTGGTAATGAATTATCGCACTTTTTCGGTTTTTCGAAATTTGCGATATCGAAAAAGTGGGCGTGGTTATAGCACAATTTCGTTCAATTTAAATAGCGATCTGAGGTGAGTGCCAAGGAACTTACATACCAAATTTCATTAAGATACCTCAAAATTTACTCAAGTTATCGTATTTACGGACAGACGGACGGACGGACGGACATGGCTAAATGAATTTCTTTTTTCGCCCAGATCATTTTGATATATATAAGTCTATATCTTATCGATTAGTTTATGAAGTTACGGGGTACCGTTATGCGAACAAAATTAATATACTCTGTAAGCTCTGCTCAGCTGAGTACAAAAAGCAAGGAATTAAAGACATTAATATTGCTTTGAAAAGGAGTAATCGTTTCTAGGATAAAAGAATATGAACACTTGAAATGTTTAAAATTCGTCCTTTTGCAGGACCTCAAGCTTCTTGCGCAACATCTATATAGATTGGCATACGACTTTGTATATATTCGCTTGGTGTATTCGCATTTTTCTAAAGGGGTAAGATTGAAAATCCAAACACTTTTTTCTGCATACAACGAAGGGCCACCCTAATTTGCATTAATGAATATCTGAGTACATAGCGAGCAGCTATCATTTGTTGCATATTTAATAATATTGATGTAAATTTAAATACCGCAACTCAGTATTTCAAAAACTCGGTAAATTGCTTTCTTCGAGACTCGTAGACAGAGACCGCTGATTAATAATCGTAGTAGCTTACCGTATGGCTATAGTGCAAACTACACTGTTTGTAAGTCCCTTTAAATAAAAAAATCCCGAAATCCCGACGTAACTATTCATCGTTAGTGTATTATATTTACATACATACAACAATAAAATATCCGAAAAAGTTGTATATTATTGTGCACTCGTTTAAAGTGTTTTATGTCTACTGCATATTTATCTCTATCGCATATATTTATTTGTTCTAGGGTCTGTTGACTTGACGTTTCATCTTCTTGGCGGCGGCACGTACTTAATCCATATCGAAATTCATAACCCAATGGCATGACATAAGCTTGACTCGTCCAAAGTCTAAATAACTCAGAAAGGTTCGCTCAGATATTACCATAAAGCAGTAAGGTGCACAAGCACCATTGAAATGGATACATCATAAATAAATGTGCATCGCTCCCTTTCGTATATTTACAATTTGAATTTTTTGTCGTCTTCATATTTATCTTTTACAATGTGTGCGCCGATTTGTGTTAGAGTCTTATTTCTTTTTTGTTTGTGTTAAAAATTTCTTAAGGTAATATTGAATTTTTACTGAACGCCAAGGTTGTCCTTAAATAGAAGAGCAATATTCTCTAACTCCTTAAAAGGTCTTGAAGTTATTATATGATATCGTTTCCGAGATAGTAAGCCTAACAATGCTAGTTTACGGAAACATACTGGTTCTACATCAGGCAAAATACTATAACATCTATAACACAATCCATAACCTTCGGGAAGTGCCTACCTCGCTAATACAACACCAACAATAATATATTTAAGATAAGCAAAACAAAGCGATAAGAAAGAAAGCTTCGGTTAAATCGAAAGATTGGTGGGGTTTTGTCAAGAGCGTAATGCCGCAAGTTTAAGTTGGCTGATCACTGCAGCGTCTTGCAATCGTAAGCTGCTGCGATTAAGGATGGCATGGATGGTATGATATCCACAGCTACTGCGGTTAGTTAATTTAACTATCTACTCTGATAGCCAAGCGGCTATCAAGGCCTTGAGTTCAACTACAGTGCGATCGAGGGTGGTCTGGGTGTGCCTGACCTCGCTTGCGATTTCATCGAACTATTTTACAATTAGACTGTCTGGGCCATAGTGATATCCCGGGCAACTATGAAGCGGATCCGCATCGGTACAACTGAACCAGATGAAGATGACTGTAGGGATTTCGGGATTACACTGATCACCTGTGATTTGCTCCGGCATAGATGGGCTTCGAGTCAGCTCAGCAAACGTTGGGCGGACATCACCTCTTGCAGGTAGAAAGATCTTTCTGGCCGGAAGTTTACGGCAGCAGGTCTTCCGAAATAATTGGGTTCACTAAGCTCACCTAACAATGGGCATCGTGGTTTTGACAGGGCACTGGCCCATGGGAACCCATGCGGTACGTCTCAATATACTGGAAATCCCATCTGCTGTAGCTGTATGGAGGATGATTAGGTGGAATCATCGAATCCCTTTATGTTTGATAACCCAGCTTTTGCCAGAGCTAGGCGATAGTACTTCGGTCGCGACTCACTTGGAGTCTCCGGAGGATTTATCTAAGGTTGAGATCGGTATCATTCGGAAATTTATGGTTGCTACGCAATATTCTCTAAGTAGCTATAGCCACTACGTCATAGATATTCTATTGGATGTGGTATCACAACGGCCTTCATGTTGTCCAAGTGAGCTTCCCTATCAGGGCAGCTACCACCAAACCTAACCTGACCTAACCTTACGTTGTTCACGTCCTCGAAATATTTTGAAATTTATCTAAAAGAAACACATTTGAGAGCCTTTACTTTTCGAAAATATTATTTTATGGAGATGAAGACCCCAAAACTCTTCCAAAATACGAGTCACATAATATAATTGCCAAAGCCCGAGGAACGTTATCTTCTATTAGTTCGTTGACAAAATGTCAAACCAACATATCGTAAGCCCTAATGTTACAGCAAATATAAGAGAAAAATATATTTCTTAGCAAAGTGTGTTGAACTTTATCAATTTCAATATTTGTTATATATTTACCTTTCGACTTTTGTTTAGAATTGTTTGAGAAGATCACTGAATACACTTGAACTGATTGGGCTTTATCTGAGTATGAACTTGCGCATGTGCAAGGTGTGTTTGTTAGTTTAAATTCTATCATAATTTCTTCAAATATTAGAGAGTGAGTTCTCAAAGTGGAGCATTAGGTGGGATTTCCGGCTAGCATAACTAGCTCACTGCAATAAAAACACATTAAGGTGTTGTGAAAAGAAGAACTAGACTGTCTCAGAAATAAAAATGATATATCAGCGAAAATGAGTCAACATTTATCACTTAAACATAATAGCTTGAATATCTTTGTAAAAAAAAATGAATTGTTAGTTTTAAAATATATTATTCTTATGCAAATAAAACTGCTTAAGTCTATTGTAATATATCCAATACTAGCAGACCCGGTAGACGTGAACTGTCTGAACTATGGCTTGTCTGCAAAATTTTTAAATAAGTTATATCGGTCTTTTCAAATTCAACAAACAGGAGAGCACCGGAGGGACATAGAAATTTAGAAGGAATAGGTAGGACTCTGGTCCACTTGCCGGTAAAAATTTGGCTGGTTAATAACCAGGGCAATCCAAAGTATGCAACAGCATATTTTTTATATGACTCGTAACCATTGAACCGATGAAATATGCATAAATTACACAAAAAATATGTGGTTTACTTATATTGCATATTTTCGCATATGTTATCTGCATATTTTGCAATTAAAATTTATTTATAAGCATATTTCGCAAACAAATTTTGTGCTTTTTTTATTTTTAATGAAAAAAATTGGTCTGTTTATTTAATCAATTAGAATTTATTCCATAAAGCCAAGAAACCTAAGTCAGCCAAATGGTCGCTACCCGTTTTGTGGTGATCCCGTCAACCTTATCTTAAGATATTTAAGAGTCTGAGGTTTACCTTCACAAAAGCCCCGACTTACATAAAAAGAAGTCTGGGTCGGTTAAAATTGGATACTTTGGCCGGACAGTGCAAACCGGAATGAAGAGGTAACCAGTTCATAAAGAACTATATCCTCCATTTGTATACTTCAGAAGTATTAGGCCCGAAGTGACATTTGGCACCATTTGCAAATGTTCTAGTGATTTAAAAGAGCAAGGTTACTTTTGGTCCATCCCGGTACTTTGGGAATATAAAAGTATATTTTACGGCATAAAATTAGATTTTAAAAGCATTTAGCAAGCACCTAAAATCAGTATTTTTTGTTTGCATATTTTGGGTTGCCCTACTAATGCCTTCTAAAAATAGCTACATTGTTAAAATTTGATGCCAAATGTGACACCTTTTGATAAGTAAATAGCTGGCGGCCGCCGTGGTGTGATGGTAGCGTTCACCGCCTACCACACCGAAGATCCTGGGTTCGCGACTCGGGCAAGACAACATAAAATTTTAGAAACAAGGGTTTTCAATTAGAAGAAAATTTGTCTAAGCGGGCCGCTCCTCGGCAGTGTTTGGCAAGCGCTCCGAGTGTATTTCTGCCATGGACAGCTCTCAGTGAAAACTCATCTGGCTTGCAGATGCCGTTCGGAGTCGGCATAAAACAAGTAGGTCCCGTCCCGCAAATTTTTAGAAAAAATTAAAAGGAGCACGACGCAAATTGGAAGAGAAGCTCGGCCTAAAATGTCTTCGGAGGTTATCACGCCTTACATATAAACAGCTTCGCTGACGGTATGGTGGAATCCGGAAAGTAACCTTAAGGTTACCGTGAGCATAGTATTTGAAACTGGTATGTTTAACTATTATAAAAGAGGCATACAGCTACACTGCCGTCCTAAAAAATAATGCGATTATTTACCTCTTATCTCTTAGGTGTACAAATATTCTTCTACGCGCTAAGAACCTGAGAGTATCAGTCACACAAACGACAAGCTTTAAATATATGTATTTATATTTGATCGTATAATGCCTGATTTTTGATACAAAATTCTTATTGTCGCATTCTGAAGTGATGTAAATATTTTTTAATGCAAATTAAGCAAACATGTAGCGTTTGAACGTTTAAATGTTTGAACGGTTAAGTTCACAATCATTAAGTGAAACTTACGAGAAAATGTGCAAAATAAGAATATGTCAATTGAAGCGTTCCATAGCGGCATAAGCATTTTTTGTACAGAGATTTTTTAAGGTACTTCCCAGTAAACTATTTTGAAAATAAACTGCATTCGCTAAAAACAAAGGTTAGATTTGAAAGTGTTGGGAAAAATAGCTTTCCCAACCTAAAAAGTAAGTATTAGCATAGGGTCGTTAGTGGGCGGCCCCCGAGGTGTAATGGTAGTATGCTCGCTCAACACACCGAAGGCCATGGGTTCTAGGCTCAGGAAAAGTAACTTCAAAATGGTTTAGAAAGTGTTTCTAGTGCAGTACTTTGGCAAAGTACCGAGTATATTACTGCCATGAAAAGCTCCGCAGCGAAAATTCATTTACATTCCAGGTGCCGTTCGGAGCCGGCATAAAGCTGTTTAACAACAACTTAGATTTCTGGATAGTCTAACGAGGGGAGGAGATATTTCGCTCCTACCTCAGAAGTTAAGGAGTTTAATTTTCTTGTATTTTTAATACGTTTATTTTATATAAAGCTAGCAGACCCGGCAGACATTGCTCTGCACTAGCTTTGGTCTATCTGCATAACTTTTAAGCAGTTTTACCTCTTACTCTCTCTTCCCCTATATTCCCTTTTTATTATCTTTTCTTTTTATTTACTCTTCCCTCTGTCTTTCTCTTTTTCTTCATCTCTTTCTCCCTCTCCGTCTATTCCCTCACTTCTTTTCGGCTCCATCTATCCATATCTCTCTATCTTCGTCTAACTCTATCTCTTTCTCCTTCCATCTTTCCTCTAGTTCTTCTCCATACCTTTTTTCCAGTCCCAGTGCCTATACCAGTCCAGTCCCGGTCGACAGTCCTAGTCAAAGTCCCAGTCTCAGTGCCGCCCGAGTAAACAGTTACAGTCCTAGACCAGGTCCCAGTCACAGTCAATCCATGCTCCATTTCCCGAAAAAAAGTGTCATAAATACTAATCTAAGCAAAGGGGCTACCTATATGCCTAATTTCAGGTAAATCGAACCGTGAATAGAATTTATTCGAATAGATCGGTTTGGTCCACTCCCCGGAAAGAAACTTCATAGGAATGCTATCCTATCTTTCAAGAACAAGAACAGAATTTGTTCGAAAAGATCGGTCGCTGGTCCCCTCCTGAAAAAAAAGTATCGTGAATACTAATCTAGGCAAAGGGCTACCTATATACCAAATTTAAGGCAAATCGAACGTGAATAGAATTTATTCGAATAGATCGGTCTGGTCCACTCCCCGGAAAGAAACTTCACAGGAATGCTATCCTATCTTTCAGGTTGGATCAAACTGCACACTGTGTGCAAATTTGATTGAAAAATTTAATACAACTAAAAAAAAATAACTTTGAGATTTGAAACTATGAAATTTGTTATGTGATGTTCATTGGGTAATACAAAAACGCTATGCAACAACTGTTCAACTTGATTGAACGTGCTGAGCTAAGCTGTGGAACAATTCAATCATTAGGTGACGAATTTATTACCTTAATTTTGATGAATAAACGAGTTCCGACAATTTGTACATAGCGGTTCGCTGCTGTTTAATGCCTCATAAACCACACAAGCTATTTTTACTTCTAGGTGTTACATAAATACTTATATGTGCCTTGATGTAGGTGCAGACATATATACAAATATCGTTGTGTATTAGCGTACATTTTTGTATATAGCAGATCAGTTTAGTTAGGGGTTTCGAACGACCGATTAAATTGTAGGAAATGTTAGCGCTGATTGGTTGTTTGAAAAGCCGCGAAATAAATTCAAAAAGAGGTACATCATGCACATGAGATGCGCAGTAATTTATTGCTTGTCTTTGGTGTGAGTAGTGATATTTCTTAATTATGGCATACGAAGCCAAGAAGCTTCGTGTAAAACTGCATGATTTCTGAGAGACTAAGTTCTGCTATTCGATTTATCTTCGTTAGCAATAGCTTTAGGAGATTTCACGTCGGGAGTCAGATGCCCCAAAATTATCCTTACTCTCAATAGCCAACTTTGTCCGTAACTTTGTATGGAATTGACCCTGACAGCCAGCACTTTCTCTATCGTTACGGCGTCACGTGCAACTTCGGGCTAAGCACACATACTGGACGCTGGGGCTTTGTTTGTAAATGAGACATGTATGTGCTGGGTGACTGCTGGACTTTTCATTAAAGAAAAAATTTTCATTTACTTCATTTGGGTTGTAAAATTGCAAGTTAATATTCGCGCCACTGATTACAAATGTACTCAATCACATATGCGATATAACAACGAAATAATAATACTATTAACTTACACACTTGTTCATATTTTTGCGGCATTTCAGGCTTTTAAATTTGTAATGTCATCTCCGATTTTTTGTATGAATCATGCGTTGATGAATTATGGTGCTATAACCATTATAAAGCCAGTGACACTGCGTTATGTGTGATATTAGTTTAGTTTATAATTTTCTTAGTTTCGATCGTTCGATGAGGATATTAATAAAAAACTTTGTTCATATTATGTGCTCTTTGGAACAGTTACTTAAATTCATGGCGCGTATTTGCTTTGCAAGTTCATTGTTATTGTAATAGTAAAATTTCCCTCTAAAAGATTGCCGGTCTTCCCGTTTTTGGAAGGTACTCTAATTGTGAAAGGTTACTTTTGGTCAACTGATGATTTTTTCTTCGTTGTCAAATCCATAGGGTAAACTATATTCGTATATTGTACATCTTTTGAGATTAACTATATTTTAAAAACTATAGTTTATATAAATTTTATAATAAATATTTTTGTTCCAGTGTATCCAAATGTCGCATACTGACCATATCTCAGGCGGGGAAGGAGCACACATTTTTCTAGTACATCAAGCGATCTAAGAATGACTGCATACAAGATTTTCCGGACACCTCGAAAATCGTGAGTTTTGGGTAAAAAAAACGGTTCTTCGTACATTTTGACACTTACGAGCCTGTTGACTTTCTTGGTTGTAAACGGATTTCTAAAAACAACTTGTCTCCCTTAAAAGAGATGCAACAAGTGTGTGGTGGTGCATGCATATGCGTTACTTCTCTCACTATCGAACTGCAATTCCGATCTCCTAGAAACTGATACGAATTTGGGAACGCTTTTTTAAGCTATTGCATAGATTTTATCGCGGGCTTGGCGACTAAATCAAAAAAAACCGTAACGCATATTTGTCCAGAAAGATCCGAAAAGGCTCGAAAAGGTTCGAAAAGGTTCGTAAAGGTTCGGTGTTAGCAACAGGCCAAATACATAAAATTGGATCTCTATCATAAACAGCGGTGGGCCCCACTACATTTACACGGTTACCAAATGAGAATGTGTTAGTAAACACGAACGCGTAGCGAGCACGAAAGCAAAATCAATTATTTATTTAGTTTGATTTTCAATCATATGATTAGATTGATACGAATCTTTTGCTTACGCTCTCATATTTTCGCTCTCACTAGGATTATCTTCTAGTTGTGCTGGCAACAATCACAGATAAATCCCTCGCGCCAGCTGAAGCGGGTGCCAGAACAAAAATATGTGCCAACCAAAACGAAAAACGTGCCAAAAATTTGGTAAACTTTAGTTTGACCTACAACCCTACAAGAATTATGACTATCAATGACTATCATCTGATTGTCAGCAATGTCAACCTAACGATCAGCGCTAATATCAAACTTCTATCACAAACTAAGGGGACTTGCGCAAATGTGATGTACAACAACTGTGTACGTGCTGAGTTTATTGTCTCGTCTTATACACAACTCGCCGCTAGAATCTAGATGCATAATGCCATATCAGCCGCGTATGCTCGCATCACTCTCACGTCCTTTCATCGATCACGTCGTCATCGTAGCTATGAACAACTGACACTCTAACTATCAAAATCAGTGCTCATAATGATGATAGTTTACTGCTAAGAGTATCAGGTATGTGACCGTTGAGTACTATCACTCAAGCACGTGATGCGACCATTGATATTGCGCGGCAGAGAGAAGAGAATACTACAATTGCTGTGTCTGCTGTTGTATTATCTGATTTCATTACGTTATTTTATGTTTTATTTGTACAGTGATAAGGCATACGCGTTTCTTATTCGTTTAAATAAATAAGTTTATAGTATATCCGAGCTTCAGATGTGCAATTTATAATTGCAGTAAAATAACAAAACAACAGAATTAGCGCTACCTCACAGCGAAACACATTTATAATGAATCACACTAACCATCTGTACGAACTTTCGCGTATCACATTTGAGTGAGACGCTTCATCACATTCCTTGCCAACTTAGAGACGTTGAGATGTACTGATTTTACTGAATTATATGTTTCGATGTCTGATGTGCTGGACTTATGAGCGCTATGCACGAGCTCATTGAAACGCCATCGTTCTATTTATAGATTTTCTGTGATATGAAATCTTACTTCTGGCTATGTAGTAGTGATTATTCGTCCAGGTTGACATAATCTTGAAAAGCGCCGGACGGAATTAGATAGATATACACTAGACAAACGAACCGTTTAGTATGTAATCATTGTATTGTCATATACAGCATCAGTCAGTGTAGTGACCACATCGATTAGAAATAGGTATAAGACTAGAGTCTCTGCGTTTCTACTACTATAATACGATATTCACGTAATGGAGTATTATGTCTTTATGAAGAATTATCAGGGTTCACCGGTAGCCTGTGTCAAGCTAACTCGGAATGAGCTATAGAATAGGTAGTCTGCTCGATCTGCTTGCCTTGTTGTTCATGTATACTTCAGGGATGCCCGACGACGTTCCGAGCCTATTGAGACCTGTGTGCATGATTATAGGTCTGCGGTGTGGCCTGTATAGCTGGTGAGAGATAACTTATCAAGAGTCTCGTGAGCATGCTAGTGAGACGATCGAAGGAATTCACTACTAGAAATTTACAGTGAACAGATGTTGACGATAAATCGTCACAAGCTTTGCGATCAGCATTGTCAATATACATTTTCACGTGACGTCATCCCTGTAGATCTGTATTCACGTAAAACTATGTCAGCGTTTCTTGCTAGCGGCATAACCTGCATTATGTATTATAGCGTCAACAAGACTTCACGGAGAAAAGGTCATAGTATAAATACTTCATGTGATTAGTAGCTGTAAGCACTTATATAGTGTCGAAGGCGGAGGTGCTGGAAGTTAAATCATGTAAATTGTTCCATATCAAAAATGAGATCACGCTAATATAAGCTAGAAGATTTGTAGTCCAATATATGTGCAGAACTCCACGATGTGGCGAACCAGGTCACACATATTTCGATCACAGAGAACCTGGCACAGTCCTAGACATAGATTAGAGATAAGCCCAATCGATCCATGAAAATAATGTATAAACTATGATATCACGGATGTCACGATTTATCTGAAATTTCAAAAGAATATATGGTTTTCACTGCGAGTTAAATGCGATACAATATTGAATAATTAATTTCAACCGAAATATAAATTTTACTTAGATTGTTTTATATTTAACTCTAACTAGTCGTATTATTGTAAAATAAGTTTAAAGAAATAAATATTTTACGACTATCATTTTATTAAATGATTGAAACTATAATCGCCGAAATGTATGTCATAAATCCCCATTTTCAGATCTATGAATTTTCTTTGGAGTGGCATCATTGATAAATGTTATAAAAATGTGCATTTTGACAGCGCTCTCTCGAAACAAAGAGTTGCAAATCTATTCATCTATGTCAATGCTTGAACGATGAACAGTGTGTCACACGCACTCTTTGGTACTCTGTTTTAAGCGCGCGTGCGACACTTCCTCACCGCACGATCATCTATATCAAACTAAAGGAGCTGTCGTTGATTTTCACGAAGTAGCCATTGTGCTATCGCTTATCGTATACATATATATGGTCGCTTACAAGCCAACCTAATAAAACACGCACTGCGTTTTTTTAGCGCACGGCAAACAACCGGCGTTTTTTGCCCTAACCCAAATAAGCATGCGTTGCGACAATGTAAAGCATGTGTGCAAACGTCAAATCTAAATGGCACGCAGAACAAAAATTGGAAATCGAGTTAGGTTTTCACGCAGCAAATTCAATTTGAGTTGCTCTCATACAATTTGTATGTGCATGAGACATTTTTGACAGAAAATGACTTGCGTGCGCTTATATTAGGTTGGCTTGTAGCAGGTGCTAAGCTCACGCCCACCCCGGAAGATCATAAAGTTAAAGTTAAAGTGAATGTTAATAGTAAAGTTAAACAAAGTAAAGTTTTTTTTGTGTTTGCGATAGGAGGAGGAGCTTTATGCACTGACGGATATATAAGCATCTACTGCGAGACTCTCCGAGTGTAGGACTGCCCTTCTTCCATGAAGGCTACCCCATGCTAAAACTTCTACTCTCCCACTGGCACGCGCTAATAGCCCGGTACCTGGGACCGCGTTATCATACTCGAGGTACGTTTTGTAGTCGCGCGCTTAACGTGAGCTCTACTATGGCTACCGCTCACGCTAATGTGCTAGCATCGATCCGTGGGTTCTCCTTCTCGTTTACTGGTAAGTACTTATGCTATATCACATATGTGCTGGACAGCTGTCTCACTGTCTCCTCGTACAGTTCCCGGCATAATGACTTACTCGCCGGGCACAGGTCGCCAAGTACATCTTAGTACCCTCTTCGCTGATGGGAGAGTGCCTGCATTCGAAGAAGGTGTGGCGTACATCGTCTATCCCACAGTACAGGCAGCTCGGGCTATCAACCTTACCCATCTGTGTAGGTATTTGCGGAAGTAACCATGTCCCGTTAGAACACTGGTGTCAGGTAAAAGTCTACCTCTCCGTGCGGTCGCTTCAACCGATGGATTCATTCAGGATTAGTTCCCTAGTCCACTTTCCTACGATGCTGTTGCTCACTGATCTGCCAACGTCGGATCGATTCTTCTCGCGCCTGCATGGCAACAGCAGCTCTACTGCTTGCGATCCGTTGTCATATATGTTTTTCTTCCTCAACGAGAAGATATCGGTATGGTTCCGCAACGACACAGGACAGCTTCAAGCTGATACGTGCGGTAAGCCGAAGATATTCGCAAGCGCCCTCTGCGTTGGACCGAGGTGAGGGCCACTCGGTTCTTCGGTATTTCATTGCGTTCGCCCAGATTTCTGCCACCATATAAGAGTATAGAATCCG
>JARSSU010042114.1:0-53094 GCA_029619165.1 Eurosta solidaginis | reverse complement strand
GAGGCCATCTCAATTCCTGGAGTATCACTGCTTATGCCTCGGCCTTGAAAGTCTGCCAAAGTTCAGTGTGAAGTGCGAAAGGTAGATCTCTAGTTGTCGGAGATACAACGGTTTAGCCTATCTTATGAGTGCTTGTGCCGGGTGCCATACTGGCTGGCTTCGTCACTCAGCATCTGGACTCCCTGTGAGTCATCAGCATGCGCAGTATGAGGTAGTACCTGGTAAGGTAATAGGAGTTCAAGTGCATATGGTTATGCCGATAAGCATATATATGCGTAGCGTTGTTGCAACACAGGCTTCTTGCGCCTCAGGAACTTGCCCCTGCACAGGCAGCAGGTGTACTTTGCTTTCAGGTCTTTTGAATGTTTATTGCTAGTCCAGTCGGCCTCCTACGATAGGATGAGCCTTATGACTACTGTGTAAGGCCACATCGCAAGTTTTGGTCCGAAGTCCCAATTTCTGTTAACTATTCTCTCACTCGAGTAGTATGTGATGTGTATTGCCTTCTCTAATCTTCTTCCAATATTGAATTTTCCAGTACTCACCTGAATAGAGAGCGAGAACCCTGTGCCGTTTAGTGAATGCAGGCGAAATTGAGGCATTTTGGTTTTGTTGTAAAGAGCCTAAGCTCTGTCTTGCTTGGGCTAACATTAAGGCTGCTCGAGTGTCGTCCAGGTACGTAGCCAGTTATGCGCGCACTAAAGAAGTTCGATTAACATTGAGGGAAAAGCTCCCGATATTGCGATAGCAACGTCGTCCGATTATGCTGTTACCTTTACGAAACTCTTATCAAGCTCGAATAGTATCTCGTACTGTGCTACAACCTACAGTAGTGGGGAGAGAGAACAACAGCCTGAGGTTTTTTCTTTCCACGTTTCGGTTCGTTTGTCACCGAGCCCATGTTTGCGTCTATAGTTCTGTTCTCCAGCATTGATTGCGTCCAACAGCAAATGTTGTTTTCTACTCCGAACCTTTGGAGGGATTTGACAATAGCGCTTGTTTCTATATTATTAAAGAGGGATACGGGAAAATTTTTTTCTGTGCGTTATACTTGCTTAATAACAAAAAACGGCGTGGCCGATTTCGATATTTCTTTTTTTATTTTGTTCGTTATGGTTCACGGATGGTTGCGGACGAAAAGTTGTTGGCTTAACCATGCTACAGGCAATATTAATTTCATTTTAGGAAAAATTTAATGTTGCTTTATCTCAACAGGTATTGCATATTTGGATTAGAGATACCATTTCTGAGGAAATTAAGGTGGGGGCGGGAGCCGGAATGGGAGTGGTAACCGGAATGTGAGTGCGAGTAGGAATGGGAGTGGGAGTAGGAGTGAGTAAATACGGGAGTGGGAGTAAGACGGAAGTCGGAGTGGGAATTGCAATGGTAGTGAAAGTAGATAGATGAAGTAGAAAATAATGAGAAAAAGAGTGAAGAGAGGAACGAGCCTGACTTTTTAATATATAAACTTTTAAGTACACAATAAAACTCAATATAAAATGAAGATAAAACACTAGTATTGTAACTGTGTTTAATAATAAATTATTATGGCACTTAAAAGAGTTAACTATTGCCAGAGAATTTTTTATCGCACGAAAAGTCTGCCAAATATACATAGCCTACAAGAAAACTTTTAGAACAGAATCAGCCTGAAATACAACTTTAACCAAGCCAAAATAGAAAAAAATCTCAACAGAAGCTCTCATCCCAACCACCACCTACGACAATACTGCCGCTGTGGCTAGGACTGCCGCAGCCAACATCCCTAACCACCGCACTTACAGACATTACCAAAAAACCATACTTCAACAGCAAAAGCGACACAAAAATTTTGCTTATTGTCGAGTTTTAGCTTCCACTCTTGCCGCAGCTAAATGCACTTAAAATGAGTTACACTGTGTGAACATATTTATAGTGATACGAGCCTGAACCATGCGCATCTTGCGCAACCAATATAAAAGTCTCTTATCAAATATCAACCGAAATCAGCTGTTCTATTTACTTACAGCTTGCGCTGAAATCTGACGTACAATAGCAACTGCCGGTAATGCGGTGCAAATATTCACAATAGTGCCACAGTACAAATAGATTTCTTTGTGTGCTCACAATCATTTATTTTAACAAATTATTTTAATAAATATATTGCTAAACAAAAGCACTACGACCGAAATTGGCCAAACTCGCTAATAGCCGAATCTCCATCTTTACAACCAAAACTTTATTTATAGATTTAGATTCCAAATAAGAGCGAAAAAGGGACCTGTACATGAAAACAGCAATTAGAAATAATATATATGATGATTTGCTAGAGCGATTGCCCGTGTAGTCACATTGTGCGAATTAAGTTTATATTTGCAAGGTCGCTAAAGGTTTGACGGTTTGCAGAAAATAAGGTTAGGTTGAATTGTACGGTCAATAAAGACTTCAAATAAACGGAATGTGTCCATAGTCTTGCCAGAACTATAAAACCTTAGGAACCTGAGTCTTTTCTCTTTAGAGATATGAGCAACTCAGCGAGTTTACGGTTTGCACATGATCTTCGAAATTTTGAAGCCCCTCGCTCTATCCACGTCTTTTCTTCTTAAAGGATGCTTATGCAACTTCTAATCATTTTGACTTCTGCGTCAAACTGGTTTGGATGTCTAGCTTCGATTAGTCGAGTGCTGTATCCTTCTTTGCCAACTCATCGGTCCGATCTGAGAGAAGTCTCTCCAATACTTTTTGTATTCCAGGATACTTCTTGATGAACATTTATATTGACGAGACTGCGGAACATTGCGTGACACACGTATTTCTTTATTTCTTAGCGAAAAAGTTGTTTACATAAGCAAGAATAATATATGTTTTTAAAAATTTAGTTTTTCTGTTGGTGGTAACTCCGCCTAAGACCAAAATCGTTAGATGTTAGATCTTCAAATACCTTTTAGCGTACAAAAACTGTGTACGCTAAAAGCATCCATATTTTCTAAATTAAAATTCTAGTTAGGTGGCAAGCCTATGCACAAATATTCTAAAATTTAAGCCTTCACACATAATTTTCTTTTTTCTTGTACCTCAAATGTTTGAACTTAGGTTACATACTCATTTCGTTGATTTAATTTCGAAGTAGGTGGCAGCCCTGCACAAAAAGAATTGATTTTGGGCACCGCAAGCAATTCGTTCGATATTATTTAGAAAGGATTTATCGCGGCTTGATGTCTGTACTATAATATCTAATTTTGCCAGTACCTGTTTTTTTTGCCAATTTGGTTTCCAAATAAGTGGCAACTCTTTATTTCATTTCCGATTTTTTAAATTGTTAGATTTGAATCCTTTACAATTCCGTGCAAACATCCATCAAAGGTTGAACGCCTCCATATTTCCCTAGTGAAATCCTAAGAAGGTGGCCACCCCATACTTTCCTAATTAAATTTCTTTCTTAAATAGGTGGACCTTTCGTTTCATAGGTGGATGAAGGTGGTGGCACCCGTAATCAGTATTAAGTTAAGGACTACAAACCGAATTGAAAACTTCGGAATGGACGATTGTGTGAGTGGTTGTCACTAGATGATGGACGTTGGGGTTGCCACAGCCTCGCCAGCTAAAGACACAGGATTCGCCACAAGTAGGTGAGGTTAACAGTTGGGTTGGGGAAGCTTTAAATTGCACTGGCATCCCCTTGAAAGGGTTGCGCAGGCACTGATTAAAAACCAAGGAGCCCGCAGCAGGTTAAGGAATGTCTGTCGTAAAAGGCGTCCTCAAATGTACCACTCAAATGTTTGAGAGGTCAAAAAATTGTTATCGTCGTCGGGCGTGCAGGATTCATGTCCTGATAATGTACAATCATCAATCCGGCTCACTGACGTGAACGACAGTTTTCCTGCACCACCAGCGGATCGAGGGGCTTAGTATATACCCGCAGCAAGTATGCCTGTCGTAAGAGGCGACTAAAATAGCAAATTGATTCAAAGGGTTGTGTAGTGCAACCTTTTCAAGGGGTTGGCAGTGCAATTTATAGCTCCCCAACCCAATCTACCCGTGGCAAATTCTGTTTCTTTAATAAAGACTCTGGAAACTTGAAGCTCCTCAGGGATCTAGGTGGTGGGAGGGTGGAGTGCCTTAGAAGATTTCATACTAAATCATTACGGATATGGTCGGGCTAGTAGTTTAATGATGCTTGTTACCGGAACGTGCCGGATCTGCAGCCGGCAAAGGCCCATCAACATCAATAACATTCCCCAGAACCTTCGGAGAGTGTCTTTATCATTACAACAGTAACAACAACAGTTTTCCCGCTACAGTCTTTTTCCCACCAAAAAACTAACATACGAGGGCATCTTTTTGTGACTCACAAAGTCAATGTAATACAAGTCGAAAGGCCGCTTCGACTTTTATGCTTTGTCCTGGCCAATGCATTGTCGGTAGGGCGGTGGTATCAGCCTTGGCATTCAATTGTGAATCAACCAACGGGTGCAGGACAGCATTTATGATTCGGACATTTCATCTAAAAATTAAGTTTGCCGCATAAAAATTCATCAACATGGCGGCCTATGTTACGCAATTCGATAAAATGGATTCGGAAAGTACCAGCTGCTTTGAGGCAACAGGGCCAACCGTTTTGCAAAAAACATATAGACAGCTACTCAATCTTGCCCAGGGTTTCTAGTTAGCATCAGTTATCGCGAAGTAAATGAAGTAAACATAACCGACGTTCTTTGTGGGAGGACTCGTCTTGACTTGTTACCTAAGTGATGCGAGCGTTATTGTGAAAAGAAAGTTTGGCATAAGAGTTCAGACGGGCTCGGTACTTTTACTATACCAATATCTGTAGTCTCCTGACACTCATCAGAATGTAATGGATGTTGCAATGTGTTATAGAATATGTATAAAGAAACTACAGCAATAACGATTGGTAAAGCGGAAATTGGCAGAAGGCATTTGGCAGCTGAAGTTCGACGAACGTAAAAACCAAAAAGGAAATCATTTTTGCCAACAATATTTTCGATTTAAAATTTATGCGCACATACTTACGTATTCTGTGTGCATACATAAATATATTCATATACTCGCCTACACCCCACATCCTTCCAATCATACCACAATCCCATTTGTTGGCATGCGGTCCATGCTTTGAGTTGTGTTTTACATCGTTCCTGCTGATTGAATGCTGACGCGTAGTACATATGAACCCAACGGGATGCGTGTGAAGTGAGTTCAAAATATGCACATCTTATGTGTATTCGGGTTATTACTTAGTCAGTGCATAGCTCGTATTCATATTTTCAATTTATGGCGGGGAGGAAAGGTATGGCCCACTGAAGAATGAGTGATATAAAGTCGTGATAAATTGAGTTTGAGATCTTTAGCAAACTGGGCCATTATGCTTCACGTTCAATATATTTTATATAATCTTTGTTTGTATTAAATCTGGTTTCGACGGAATGCTATCTTCAGTGTAATTTTTCGTTCCAAGCTTTTCAATGCCTACCTTCATTTTGTGAGAGCCGGTTTGTTGACGAGCTATACTAGTAAAAAAATTTTCGCGGTATGCAGATAATCAATACCATATCGGGAGTCCTGAATGCTACCACGACAGCAATATTGAATGCCATTCTTCACATCACATCTGCAGACCGTATAGCCATAGCAATATTGCGCCATTAAATATAGGGCGTATGGACTACATTGTCCTGTGCTGAGCTTCGAAGCGGAGAGTTGGCGCAAGAGTGCGGAAAGGGAAAAAACATTTTAGACACGCGTACATACTCATGGCTCCATTCTAACGATTACTGCAGTGTCTATCAGGCGGAAGTTATACTCGCGAAAAAAGCGGTAGAAATTCTAGAGGAAGCGTGTTTAAGCTGCAGTCGCGTCAGTATATTGTGACGAATATTAACATCACTAATTGATACTCACATCACTAATCTGATACTAAGTAAATAAAGGCACAACAACAATAAAGCAACGGAGTGCTACGCACAAATACATGTAGTCAACAGCCGAAATAGTACTCACATATACACACGCAGATGGATACAAACTACAAATATACATGTATATGCTAGTAACCAAGCATGAAGTTCACGAAATTACTAGACCTTAGTTGAAATGGGTGAACGAGGAAACCGAGAGCATAAAAGTAGAGCAAGCTGAGTAGTCAGAAATCAGTTTCGATTTAAGCACGCTCTTAGTTGCGAAGTGAAGTTTAATTGTGAAGTACTCTCAAAGTAGTCTAATAAAGACCATTTTGCATTATTGAATATTGGAGTTGCTTATTCGCGGAGTTTCCCAAAATTCGTTACAATATATATTGATAGTAAAGCGGCTATCAAGGCAATCATCTCACATGGGACTTCATCAAGTAGTGTCCTGGTAAGCAAAGAAGCATTGGAAAGACTTCGCTTAGGCCGGAAACTGTATCTTTACCGGGTTCCCGGTCATAAAGGCATACAAGTAACGAAAAGACCGATAAGTTGGTGAAGTAGAGTGCAGCACTCGATGAATCAACGCTAGACATACCAATCCGTTTTGGAGAAATAGAAAGGAGGCAGAAGTTGCATTTTATCGATCAAGCAAGAAAGGCGTGGACAGAAGCGTGTGGCTGCAACATTTCTAAGATCATGAGCAAATCCGTTAGGCCACAAAGTTGCTCATATCTCTAAAGAGAGAAGATACAAGACTGTACACTGCCTTCTAGCGCCACACGCTTATAAGTCAGGCCTAGTTAGTACATGCAGATATAGGAAGTTTGAGCTCCAGGAAGAAATAGTGGAGTTCCAGCTAATAGGGGCGGCAGAGTTGCCAGATATCGAGGCAGCAATTAAGCTAGCTTCCAGAAAACTTCTAGTATTTAATAATTTATATAATATAGATAAGTCCTAGTACCTAATTGGGTTTTTTCCGTTTGGTCGTAAAACAATTTCTGGTGACATGACGGCACGTGAGGTATTTATTGACCTGACCGCTCAACGACTCAACCTAACCTATACTTATAAGAGAAATTACTTGCTTGCGAGCGGTATTTGTCGGAAAACTTCAATGGGAGAGGTTTCCAATCCGTACTTGCTTGCGAGCGGTGTTTGGTCGGAAAACTTCAATGGGAGTGGTTTCCAATCCGTACCTTATCATGTTGGAGATCATAGATACCAATTTGCTTGATACCTGGAAACTTACATTCCACTTTAAACGTCTGCCCAAATTATTGAAAACCGTAAAAAATAACCAATTAATAGGGGAACGTCCCTTATTTACATATCGCTATGGCAAAAGAGTGTAATATTTTGGCGAATGTGAATCTGGTATGCTCAGTTACCAGAGCCTAAACCTACAACCGCGGGAACAATTTTATTTGATCTCGTTTGCGATAACCTTAGAAACTTGGCATCTTAACAGACGCCTTGCCATGAGCATAAGCAGTCATTGCCGCAAGAGCTATGAAGAAATACGACAGAAAAGAGTTCAGCCATTTGAAAGGCCCTCAGAGTCATTCATAAAGAATCGGCAAAGTTTTAAGCGGGAGTCATTGGTGCCGTATGTCGTATCGCTGTAGTCGTATCCCTAACGTAATCAGCTGTTTATCGTTACGACGGTAAACCAAAAACCAATTGGTTGGCTACGATACGGTTACGACCTTAGCGGCACCAATAATCGATTGCATTGATTCTCATAAGGTTGGTCGAATCAGCTGTTAAAAGGTTACCGATACGGTTACAGATAAAGCACCAATGTTTCCAGCTTTATGCCGATAAATGGCCGGCGAACCCCTTCTCAATTTCAAATAGGCGTTCAGTGATCCAGTTGCAGCTTACTACCTCTCACAACATACATCATGAGCCTTTGAGGCATTTGTAACATTGTAATATCACTTCGATTTTTCTTATGGACAAACCCACCAAATGATAGTGTTCGGTACTAGAGGGATTGTTTTAACAGTGAAATTGTAAAGATGGTTTATGTAGTATGGAAGCACTTCGCATGCATAAAATACACCACAGTCTGCTGAGATCTAGAGCGAATAAGTATAACTTTAAACGGTTTACGCGTATCCTTGGATAACACTTGTTGCTCTGCTAACTAACATTATCTCATCAGAGTCAAATTGCGGTCCTAGTCACGTTTCTTTCGACCAAGGCACGTCATAGTCATTATATACTAACTGCTGCATGTGGGTTCTTATGCGGTCTGTGACGGACAACATCCTTGTCTTTTTGTTCCGTTAGCTCTAGTTTCTTATATGTCATCTACTCGAATGTTGCTGCCGTAGCGTTTGATATCCGTCTTCTAAGAACACAATAAGTTTAGAAAGTAATATTACATCTACAATTTTGGAAAGAAACGATCTTAGCACACATGCCTGGTCTACTCAGCTTGAGACCCCAATACTGTAGCATATATTACGTCAAGGGTAGCAATTAATCAATGGTTCGTTTTTACCTTCTCCTGATATCCTAGAAACTCTGCTAAGATATAAATATTGTAACGTATTTACTGCAATTCCCCTTATTTGCAATCTTCTACTAAGGTTCGAATCACTAAACTGTTGAATAAATAACACCACTATTCAATAATGCAACATGGCCTTTATTCAAGTACTTTCAAATTAACACTTCTATTGCTCGACAGATAGCGTGCTTAATCGAAACTGATTGTAGCGCCTTTACTGTTGCTGCCTTTTGTACTCTTTGATTTCCTCGTTGCATCTTCTAGGCGCTTCTGTTCTAGAATCTACTAGTTGGTTATCTGCTATAATTATAACTACACATGTACGTGTATAGCTCTCATATGCGCGTGTGTTTGTGAGCGACACTTCCATAATTGCATATCTCAGATAAGATATCTGCATGTGTTTGTGCGTTGCTCTTCCGCTGCGTGTACGTACATATTTGGGGAGTGTCCTTATCGCTAAAACAAAAACAACAACTACGCCATTGAACCTTCTAGACCATCCGGCCCCCACCCTTTATTCCATGAGGAACTTGGGTTCGCCAGAGCCTTGCTTGCTAAATATGCTTCTGATACATGCATATTTGTAACAGGATTCGCAGGTGCGGTTGAAAATTGGGTTGCAGAAGCTGTGAATTGCACTTATCAATCACTTCAATTCCTTTGTTTGAATTTTCGCTTTATGGTTAAGCTTCCACCGATCAAATGGCGAACGCAAGGTGGTTTCCAACTGATGGACGCATACAACAAAAAAAAAGAAAACAACAACAAGAGCAATAAGTTGATTCTACATAAATAGGAGCAAAATAATAACAACATATGAGTAGTAAATAAACCACCAAGCGAGCAAGATCGTTGTTCGTTTGTGTGTATGTATATGAAAATCCCGATAAATCAACACGCACGAAAGAACTACGGCTACGCTCACTTTTTAGATTGTTTGACACTGATTTCATTTCTAATTCCATTGTGCGTAGGTTTCTCTCTACATTTTGTTAGCTTATGAAATTCTTAAAAAGATATTGCGGTGAATATTAGCATCACTATGAAGGTAGTAAATAATCACAACAAAAAGGCTAGCAGCCACACTTACATATATGTACACATTAAAGCAAGCAGCCACACTTATGTACAAGGAAACGAAGACACATAATCAGCAACTCGAAGCGAAGAGATTACTTCACATACACAAATGTAGTCATCAGCTAAGAGCAGAAGTTGTTACTCACAAATACACACGCATATAGCTAAATAACCAAGCATGATAACAATTATTCTAGAAGGCATGTTTGTGAAGAGTCTAGACCTTAGGAGAAATGTGCGAACGAGGCAATAGAAATTACAAAAACAGCACAAGCTGAGAAATAATAAACAGTTTGATTTAAAAACGCCATTAGTGAAGTATAATTGTGATTGTGAAGTACTACTCCCAAAGTAGTCCAAATAAAGGCCGTTTTGCAATACTGAATATTGGAGTTATTTATTCGATAGTTCAGCGATTCGAACGTTAGCAGAAGGTGTGCAATTATCAGAAATTTTCCAAAATTCATTACAATATGGACAAGGCGTATCCATACAATGTAAAAGCAGAGCGAATGTGTAGCGTGGGAGAGTGGGGTCAAAGACTCACAGTACAAAGGAATGTCAAAAGCAAAGACAAATAATAAGAACAAGCATCAGCTGTTGGGAAGACAAAATTTTGCAGTGAGTTCGTCTTGGTGAGGAAGCTTTAATCTGGCGGGATGCAGAGTTTTGAAGGCACTTTTAATGTACAGCTTTTCTCATTGGGTACATCTAACACACACACACACTTGCATACACGCCGAACCCACTAACAACCTTGCTTTTACCATATAAATAATCCTTTGCAATGTCTTTTCAAAGCTTTTATACTTAGGTACATTAAAATGTCTGCATGTATATGTGCTTTGGGTTTATGGCTTCATTTTATTTTTCGTCTTCATTTTCTTATGCCTATTTTCGTTCGGTCCTTAGAAATCATAAAATTCTAAAATATTTTTTGGCAACTGCTTCTGCGACGTGCACCACAGATGCGCAATCTTGGACTACCCAACCAATCGCAGCGGGACATAATAATTTGAGTAAATCAAAATAGATGGTAGACGAGACGAGACTGTGGTGCTACAAAGAAAGAAGCGATATCCTTGTTTTTTTTTGAAATAATTTGCCTATAACTAAGAATAACGTAGACGAGTTAGACGTCAATAACGTAACAAGTGCGTAAGCAATCAAAGACATGCTGAGATTTAATTAATTTGAAAAGTTTTGGAAAATTTTGAAAATGTGAGGCTCATAAAAATGTCAATGACCGCTAAACTAGTAGGTGTGGTTGTACCGAAGCATGGACATTGTCGAAACAAGATGGGATGGGCTTTAGAGTACTCGCGTGAAAAGTGCTCTCGAAGATTTATGGTAACTTATATTGGCTCAAAGGCAAGATTAAAAGGAAAGCTATTCATCATCTATGTACATATATCAGCTCTACGCAGAAATGAACTGAGTGCGTTGAATAAAATCCCATAGACTTCGCTTGCTAGGTCAGGTTATGGGTATGTCGTTAAGGACACAGGCATATTAAAATCTGGTGAAGGAACACCTGATGCCTCTACGTCGCAATGGGCGATCCTTCTCGCTTAGAAGAGAGAGCTGATCTAAACTACAAATAGCAATAAATGATGACGTTGAGGAATATTGTACAGTCGTGCTAGATCTCGACCAATTTGATCCACACTGTGAGTGCACTAGCTCCGAGCAATGAGATTAACAATTAGTTTTGAAAAACTGGTGAAGGCAGACTTGATCCCTTTTAGTTGCCAATGGGCGATCTTTGTCGCTAAGAAGAAAGAACGTGTATTACGGGAGTCCCTGTCGTGAAGACTTACCTCCGGTGTAAAACACAGATCAATGTCCGTTGATCTTCGGCCCAACAAGTTGGTACCAATGCGGTGAGCTGGGGTGTTCAAGTCAACCAGCCTTGGTTTGGCCGAGGAGGACTATCCATCCTCCTCTTCCATTTTCGGGTAATGGCACCCGGTTGCACGGCAACTCCACCGCGAGTTCCGTGCTTGCCTCAAGGTCCCTCTTTCATTGATTTTGGTATCTCGGTATCTGGTTAACAAGTTAACCAGATTGAGATATTTGGCGCGGAGATATTTGGTTTTGCTTAGATGTTGCTTAAAGGGCACGCACTACGTTGACAAACAAAGTGAGCTTGGCATCCAATATGCGCCGTCTTCAACACCAAACACCATCACAATTTAAATCAAGGGATGTGACCAACCTTTTCCGCACACAGACCTGTGAGTGCCGAGTGCCCGCCTCAACAATGCCCCTCGACATCGCTTGAGGCCACACTACGTGACAAACATTGTGTGCCATATCGTCTTCTATTGGTTTGCATTTCGCTACTAATTTCGCTCCAATTTCCACTCAATTACACAACAATTATGCACCGATTTGCCTCCAAATACACTCCTACCACAATTAAGGGATGTGGCCAACCTTTTCCGCTCACAGACCTGTAAGTACCGAGTACCTGCCCCAGCAACATCTTTGCATTGCAGTCCGCCACACTGCAGTGATTTGACAACGTCAAATCTTGCCACATATAGGGTGTGGCCATCCACACAGCGAACGCCTTCTATTCGCTTGCGCAGTTTAAAGCAGCCTCAAAACATCTCAAAAGACGAGATGAGCACCGGCCCACTCGTACAATTATCGATTGTTTTTTGGCTGACGATAGACATGCGCTCTTACACCATCTTTCGTCAACTATTTTTCAGCATTTGTCACAATTTAAGGGATGTGACCAACCTATCATCTGCCCCTCAAGGTCAGCTTCTCAATGAAATTGGGACCGGCCGTGGCAAGCATGAGACCGAATTCCCTTGGGTCTAGGGTCCCCAAGGGAAAACAAGTCTACTCAGAGCGTGTGTCATAAGTGAACTCTATTTGAAACCACAGCCACCGCGATGCTCCCACAAGGGGGCCATCCCAGGACAGGAGGTGAGACCTGAGTACAAAGCATCGTTCGATGCAGTTCACCAGATCACACTGGCTACTCCTGCTCCCGCGGTAGCAGTTTTTATAAAGACCTTGCCTAGGGTCCCACAGGGTGATACACCGCGTCCACCCTGCTACCTTTCGAGTAAAACACCTTACTCATGGATGGGTACCCATGGTATTATGGTCGCCTTTTACGACCGGTATACCTACCGTGGGCATATTCTAACCCCTAACCCACAGGGGGAGTCGCTAAGAAGAGTTTGGCAGTTCTAATTTACAAACACCAACTAATTATGAATTTGAGAGATGTTGTACAGTCGTGCTTGATTCCGACAATTGGAGCGCCGCTCGTGCACTCGGGGCAATGTGAGTAATAGGTGAAAATGGTGTCGCGTGCGAAAGTTCCCGATTGGGTGCATCCGGCACACTCGGCCGCACTGTGGTTTGCAATGTCGGTTCACCATCAAATGCGCCTGTATCTAATAATTTCCTAATGCCGTAGTATTACCCAGGGTTTTGGAAAACCAATAAAATCATCCAAAAGTCTCTGGTAATGACCACCATTGCAATATTTCGGGTCTATAATTAAGGGCAGGGCATGTATAGACCGTTTATTGGGAAGGTGCCGCGCCCGACAGAGGTTAATATCACCGTACTACAGAAAACTCAGTGGGCGGGATAAGATGAAGTTAGAAGAGCAGAATTGTTTAGTTTGAGGTGTGAAGCAGATTGAGATGGAATAGAATAAAGTCGCAGATAAAGATTGCTTCTTCAATACTTCAAAAGGCAACCGACGCTGCTCTCGCGACAAGATAACAAAATCCAGTTTCATGACTTTAAAGCTAGGGCGGGAAAGAAAGTAGTTTTTTCATCCTCCGCGCGGTTGTTGTTGTAGTAGAAAAAAGTAAAATCTCCCAAGAAAAAGAAACTGATTGACTGCCAGAAATGCATTAATGTGCTTAAGTAAAAAACCCTCAATTTATCTTCCTTTCTGTTTCCTGAAAGAACAAATATCCAAACCAAAGTGTTATCGGCGTAATCGGTCGACGGCAGACATACATACATATAGATCCATCCGGGATGTGAGCAGTTTACGAGATAGCAATATGCTGGATCTCATCTATAAGCACATGGATGTACCTTGTACTTGATTTGGTAGATACGTCCATTTGAAGATGATGCCTGTTGGAGTGCCTTTAGTGTGCCTCCATGGTTTGCACCTTTTGTACCATACAACATTCAGAAAGAAAGTACACTATTTCCGACGATGAGCTGCTTAAATAACAGACAGGTCATGAATTACCAATTCGGCACCTATAGCTGATCTCTGAGACTCCGATATACATACAGCCTTTTTCAAGCACTGAGGTGAAGAGCTTATCCAATTGTCATAACACGAGTGCTTTGAAGACTTATTTTTCGGTATTTGCGGTCAAACGAGTTGTAAAAGATGCTCCGGTGCAGAAAATATTTTTATCAATATCTCAATTCGCTAGCAGAAGAAGAGAAGAGGTTTGCATTTGGATAAAGCAGGTGAAGGAAAATGTATCTTCCCTGGTTGTTGTTGTGTCAACAGTGCTTCACCCCATTCAATGGGTGTGGGTCACTCAGAAATTGTCATCAAAGTCCTCTGACGGGAGTCCAGGGAAATCAGCAGTTCTAACAGGGGTGGACCATGGGGAAGTTTGTGTTAGAGGTGTAGGTTCCACATTACAATTAAGAAGATGGTTGGTGTCTTGTGGGGACCCATCGCATGTAGGACAAACATTACGTATATCGTGCTTGATTCTCGACAAGTAAGAGTGTACATGTTACAGTATCCAGAACGATGTTGGGCCAGGGTGACTTGTATCTCCTTTGGTGGTGTGCTTTCTTCTTCTGTAAGGGTAGGATAGTGTAAATTTATAGCGGCGTTCAGCGGGCACGTCCTGGCAAAGGAGTTTACCTAGACAAAACTCATCATGGTGCTTATAGAGATGTTCCCTTAACCCTCTCGAAGGCCGGGCTAGATCAAGCAGTTGTTTGCTAGGGTGTCTTGGTTTGTGACAATTAAGCAAATGCTGTATGTTCAGTATTTCCTTATCATATATATTATTTCTAATTGCTATTTTTATGTACGGGTCCCTATTTCGCTCTTATTTGGAATCCAAATCTATAAATAAAGTCTTGGTTGTAAAGAATGAGATTCGGACAATTAGCGAGCTTTAGGAAAATTTGGTAGTAGTGCTTTTGTTTAGCAATATTTTATTAAAATAATTTGTTAAAAATAAGCGATTGTGGGCACACAAAGAAATCTATTTGTACAATGGCACTATTGTGAATATTTGCACTTTATTACCGGCAGTGCTATTGTACGCTAGATGGCAGCGCAAGCTGGTAAGTTAATAGAACTGCTGATTTCTGTTGATATTTGCTAAGAGATTTTATATTGGTTGCGCAAGATGCGCACGGGTCAGGCTCGTATTCTTTAATATGATCTCTTTAGCCTCAGTAAGTAAATGATTTTCAGGGGTTATAAGAACACTTTCCGCGGCAGTTCTGAGTGTAGCGTTATGGCAGGCCTGCCGTCTTTTCCAGTGTGCGTTTGTAAGACCAGGCGACCAAACTTATGGCGCGTAGCACATGAGTGGGCCGGCCAATTGCTTCGTACGTGGTTAGCAACGCTTCTTAAGATACCATTTCGGTGGCATGCGCCTTGAAGGTGAGAGTGTTATCGAACGTTAACCCAAAGATTTTTGGGTGACTGACAGTCGGTGATGTTGTTGTTGTTGTAGAAGTGCTTCGCCCCACCTAACAGCTGCGACCGATCACAAATTGTCATCATATCCTCCAACGGGAGTCCGAGGAAACTTGCTGTTTCAACAGGGGTGGACCATAATGAAAGGGGTGTTAGAGGCGTTGGTTCCACATTACAATTAAAAAGGTGGTTGGTGTCATGTGGGGACACATTGCAAGCGGGGCATACATTTTGTATGTCGGGGTTGATTCTGGATAGGTAAGAGTTTAACCTGTTACAGTATCCAGAACGAAGTTGAGCTGAGTGACTCGCGTTTCCCTGGCGAGTATGCGTTCTTCTTCCGCAAGTTTTGGGAACTGTTCTTTGAGTACTGGATTCACCGGGCAATTCCTGGCATTAAGGTCCGACGCCTGTTTGCGGAGTTCACCAAGGACCTGCTTGTGTTTTTTTGCTTCATACGGCTGAGTTCTCAGGTGCCGTAGTTCCTCAAAATGCTTACGGAGATTACTCCTTAAGCCCCTAGGCGGTGTTGGCTCATCTATAATATGTCTTTTGGAATGCTCAGGTTTCTGGGTATTCAACAGGAACTGTTTGGTTAGCATCTCATTTCTCTCCCTGATGGGAAGTATGCTCGCCTCATTATGTAGATGGTGTTCTGGGGAAATAAGGAGACATCCAGTGGCGATTCTGAGAGCAGTATTTTGGCAGGCCTGTAGCTTCTTCCAGTGGGTAATTTTTAGGCTTGGCGACATATAGGGGACGCGTAGCACGCAATCGGCTGCGTGCTCATCAAAATGTAGATCCTGATCAAACGTTACACCAAAGATTTTGGGGTGTAGAACAGTCGGTAGCGTAGTTCCATCGACGTGGATGTTCAAAATGGTCGACATTTGGGACGTCCATGTTGTAAATAAGGTCGCGGAATATTTAGTGGGTGATAATGCCAGGTTTCGCGAGGCGAAAACACTGGAGAGATCGGGGAGTAGCCGTTTATTCTGTTGCAAAGGTCATCGATCTGTGGGCCTGGGCTTGTGGCCATTATTGTGCAGTCATCGGCGTAGGAAGCGATGGTAACTCCTTCTGGTGGCGAAGGTGGCTTAGATATGTAGAAATTAAACAAAAGTGGGGATAGGACACCACCCTGTGGCCCCCTTGTTTAATTCTTCTTGGTTTTGATGTTTCATTTCTAAATTGCACCGATGCCTGCCGACCACCCAGATAATTTGCGGTCCACCTTTTAAGATATGGGGGAAGGGTAGACCCTTCCAGGTCTTGCAGTAACGTGCCATGGTTGACCGTATCAAAAGCTTTTGATAGGTCTAGTGCAACGAGTACTATTCTATGGCCGGTGATAGTATCACTAGAGTGGTAGCTGTTTATTTTAGAAACCGATTTGTCCATTTTCGTTGATAGATCGTAAAAACTATGAAAACCAATTCGTAAGTGTTTGCTGTAATGAAGCTGAACGTACATCTTCTACTATATATATGTATGTATGTACTTGCCATTTTCCTTCAACTTATACGCATATATTTAGAGTGCGTGCGCATTAGGGTGCGGTGTGTGTTGAGTGTGGCGATCTATCCACATTTCTGCTTGGAGACGGTTTCGCCTATTCCGAATGCCCTCGGCGAGTGTTGGCTGGGGGCACGTCTGTCCAACGAGATACTTTCTGGTTGGTCTTTAGCCAACACACTTCCCTTCTCAGCTTAAGTAGCGGAGACAGATCCACCTTCCTTACCTCCGCCAGACCGTTAGAAAAATCTTTCACATAGAAATCTAAACCACTTATCTTCATCGTCATCCTGATAGTATCCGCTGTTATTGCTTTTGCTTTAACTATAAAAACATTTTCTGAAGGTTTAGGGAGTGCTACGGATGTCTTTGACAGTCTTTTGAAGGATTGTCTACCCTACCACCTCGGGAACGATTTTGTTTTCACCACTTGAATCTTCGGGTTTGTGGATTTAAGTCGCCTATTGGAACATAAGTGCCGACCGTAGAACAATTCTAAGCCTCTGGGATTTAAGTCCAACGACAGTTACTTCAGATTGAGGTTGTTGGTATACGCCATCTCCAATGGTGCTCACACGATGTTTGTTTTTCTACTGAAAAGAGACCTCCTTTTTGCCTATTCCAACATTGCTATAAGGAACTTAAGACATTACAATCATACCGGTACTACACAGTAAGTTCGCTGTCCTAATAGTGTATTCCTCGAAGCTCGTACCATCTCATTTATATTAATTTCGGAAACTTTCCTGTGCTCGACCCGCGGACCGCCAGAAGTGAGACACTGATATGTCCTCTCTACATTAGTGAGGCTCGAAATCTCAGCCTGCCAGTCAACATTGTTACATTTTCCTCTGAGACTCTTCTGCCGTGGAGCCCTTTACAAGACAGGCATCCTAGCCTGGCAGGCATTGCAAGAGTCCTAAAGTTACCAGTTTTGAACCGTCTGTGTAGACTGTAATGTTTATACCAAGCCCCCTCCCTCGAAGGATAACTTACGTATGTACCTGGAAGTCAACAACTGCTAAAATATAGTCAGTGTTTGATATTAGGTCAGTTTTGGCACAATTTAATTTTTGTTCTGTCTTCTAATTACGAAGTCGGCTGATTTCATCATGATTTTGCGTTCCAACCCTCCACAAATACATACAGAGGCACCAAAGTGGATGATGGCGTTTACTCTAAGGAGGCATGAATTATTATGGACCTCGATACCTTAGCAGCTGTCGAATAGCTATCATCGGATCCCCTCGAAGGCCCATTGCTGGTATAATATTTTGCTAGAGCCTTAACTAGTCTTCGGATGTCATCAGCGTATCAGATTACACTCGTACCTATCGCGGGGAGGTTTCCGGAACTTCGGTAATACCAGGTCATGTTCTCTTGGCCCCTCTGAGAGCATACCCCTCGTACTCATTCTACATACAGAGCCTGCCCCTAAACTTATGTTGACAGCCCCACTACTGAGATGATTCTATGAGCCTTCTGTGCCTTGGGTTCCATGTTGTTGAACTGTCTGTATAAAGCCCCCGTTTTAGGGTTATTAAATGTGGATTTTTTTATATTTATTACTTTAATAGTTTAAAGTGTCCAAACATCGCCAAAGGCAGTCGATAAATGGTAAACAAGGTGCTTAAGGTGAAAATGTCGGCTCGGTATTTTCAGTATATATAACAACAGTGCAGGCTTATTATGAGCCGGCATGTCGATGAGTTTTTTCAAAACCTGAAAATGGCAACCAATGATCCTTATCAGCATACAAAATACTACCAGAAGTCTTGTATAGTAGGACCAAGTTGTGAAGTATGGCATACCCTATGTACATCGAAAATATACGCAAAGCCAACAAAACCATTAAACCCGCTATGTAGCAAAATTGTCTTGCACATTTCTCATGAAATGAAGAAATGTGCTTCACTATTTGAGTTGTTGCAACGTAGAGCGGGGACGGATAGTTCAGCTAGAGCGCACACTTGGGAGTGACAAGTATTATTTTATTTGTACCCAAAGCGTTTTACGACATACATACGCACATAGCTATGTGTATGCCAGCATATCTGCCTCTATGGCTATTTCTCGGCCTTTAACGCTACTTCCAGATTCTCGAGGTCACTTTCTACTCCCATGATTTTAGCATGTTGCCGTTATTTTTAGACTCGCAAGACTATTGGTCTGTTGTTCAGTTTATCCGCTTTAACTTTCATTCACTCAAAGTCATTTGCCGCTACTTTCAGATTGTAAGGACTCTCTTTCTAAGGCGCATATAAATAATCTGCGCGCCCTAGGATATTCTCCCAGCGTGGAGGGCAGCACATCTTCTTAACCTTGCGCCTTCATGTCTTTGAAGATCGGGAGCAACTCTCAGAAGCCATTCAAAGTCGCGATGTTTTCGCTGGTCATCAGTTAATCCCATTGTACCATGCAGCAGTTGCGAAAACTAGTAGCGCTTTATTAGTTCGTTATGCATCATTTTGATCACGTTACTAATAAGCACCTCTTCTACGGATCTCCACTTTCAGGTAGACATCTGCCTATTGGGGATGCTGCAATCTACTTGTGCCACAGTCAGGGACTGCTTCGTAATTCGTTCATCTCTTCTCGGTGACAAACAAGAGTCTCAGCTTTAGCTCTCTTTAGCACAATAGAGTTAGCTGGAGTCAGACCTTATCTCGCCTTTGAGGACACTCTCGGGGCCTCCCTCGGAATCCTTCCGGGGTCATTTGATTGAGTCTTCAGGATGACTTGGGTGTCCTCCCGCGCTCGTTTGGGGGTAATTTCGGGATGATTTTGGGGACTCACTCGTGATCATTTGGGGGTCATTTCGGGATAATATTGGGAACTCACTCGGGGCCATTGGGATAGTTTTCGGGACTCTCTTGGGTCCTCCAAGGGTCTTTTCGGGTTGAATTTTTCGTCATGCTATGTTTGGTTCCTATAGCAATCCGTTCTTTACTGCATATTACTATTACAAAATATAATATGAATATTTCACATCTCCTAGGCTTCCCGTGACAGCTCAAATGTTATTCTTGAGTTTCATTACATTGAGATTCTTTGTGGTTGTTGCAAGACCTAAAAAGGTCTACGATGTGGTAAATCAATATTTGAAAGTAATAGTAAAACGAAGAAAACATTAAATTCTAAACACTGAAACGAAGGATATTCGTAAGAATGGCGAAACAGGAAATTGTGGTAGAAGGAAGGAAAACCGCATCGCATCAGCCAAACACGAACCAATAAAAGCTCAAGCGGATTTTAAGCGCTTTGAGCAACTTAATTGCTGTGAGTTGACTCTATGTGAATTGTAATTGTGTTAAGAAAATTTAAATTTGTTTTGTATTTAAATGTAACCAAAGCATTAAGGTAATTTATGCCCCTATTACCGTTTACAACTCAACTCTGTTTCAGTATAAATTTTGCAATTTGGTATTACAGATTACAACTCAATTTGTCAAAAACAGTGTCGGTTGAGTTGGGCTTTGTAAATATCTTTCGATAGAAATAAAATTTTTAATTTTCGTTTTCGGATTCTTAAAACGGATGTCGAAACGTGTCTTTTGATACCACATTTGATACTTTTTCAAAAACTTTCTTGTAAAACGTTGCCGAAAAAAAAATGGAAAGCGAGTAATTAAACCTTTTTTAAATTAATTTAAACAAACTTGATAATCAGCAATTTTGTACACATTTATAGAAAAAAACAAGTTTACATTGAACAACTTTTCGACTTTCTCGAGTGACACCACAAAGTTGGACGAGGCAAGGAGCAAAATCGGTGAAGTTATGCGAAAGTGAGTCCCGTCGATACTACCCACTACTCCTGGGAATCCTGTTTTAGAGTAAAATGCGGTTTTTGTAGGGCCCTTGCTCTGGAGTCATTTCGGTTTTAATCCACTTCGCACAAATATGCTCCTCAATATCCCCCAATACCTCTTTATTAACTGTAGAAGTTGTCCAGTCCAACACTAAAATAATTTCCACAGCATTTTTGATAGCTGCCGTCAGCAAGGAGTGTAGTTTTAAAATAGGGGTACAGCCCCCTCGAGCAATATTCTTCCTTACTTCACCGAAAATAACTTACAAATCTGCAAAATAACTTCATTAGAAGCTCATCATTTGTCACTTAAACGTTTTCTTACTTGGTGCTTGGTAGTTCCGAGGGATTGGAGTGATCATGAGAATTTTTTCCGTTCTCGTCGTTATAAAATAAATCTAATATTATTTAATTGATAGCCATTTTGATATTAATAAAAAAATCACTTTTGCAAATGCTTGAACATTGTTTACTATATAGTTTGGCAGCTTAAATTGAGGTTATGTTGCGAATAGAGTGGAAGGCACTCGAATTTAGTGAAAGAAGGCACTCGAATGGAGTGGAATAAAGAACAGTAGGAAGAGCAGAGTTGCATTGGATTAATATACCTTCAATCATTGTATCAATAATAAAGATAAATTTAGAAAAAATAATAAAATACTTAAGTATAAGCAAACATTTCCTTTCAATTACTGCAACTAAGGTGTCCTAGATGCTATATATTCCAAAATTATAACATTTTATGTCTGTTTAAAAATTTAACTTCAATTTCCCTAAAGATTTCCGTAATATGGCCATTAGTGATGTTTGTGTGTGTGTGCTAATTTTGAGCGATCAGCTGTTAGTTGCGGTACTTGCCCTGCAAAAATTGTTGGATTACGTGTTCCATTTTCTTCATGTTGGAGTACTCTAACAATACTCCTTTGCAATGCGTTTGCGGACCACCATCAGCCGATCCCCTGCAAAAATTGTTGGATTACGTGTTCCATTTTCTCATGTTGGAGTACTCTAACAATAGTCCTTTGCAATGCGTTTGCGGACCACCATCAGCCGATCATTGCTCGTTTTTTAACGACAGTGATCACGACACGATGACGATCGAACAGAGTTGCCAAAAGTAAAATATTGCATGCAAATAACTAATAATAAAATTTTACTTTGGCAACTCTGATAAAATGCAACAGCGCACTGGTTTTATGTATACATACTAAAGTATGTATAGAGAAATATTAGTTTCTTTATTCACGCGAATGCTAAATAACATAAGAATATTCGTAGTATAAAATATAAAAGTTGTATATTAAGAGGGGCAAATTTACTTTCATTTTAAATTATATTCACTTCGATAATTCTTTCCGACACAATTCCTCTTTAGTACTTTGCATATGATCCTCTGTGGGTGCTCCATGGAGTACTACAGTGAAAGTACTTTGGAAAGTACTCTCACGTATGTACTCTATGGAATACTTACAAACAAAGCGAGAGTGGGATCACCTACTCCTCTCCTAGGACATCGCATGTTAATTGGAGCACATTTTTTTGTATGAATACAGATTAGTTTTGGAACACTCCTATACTCCTAAAGGGGTATTCCTTACACTATTTATGGAGTACTCGCGTTTTTTGAAGGGTTGTAATTCGTAATACCAAACAGGAGTTGAGTTGGCTTAAAGTTGAGTTGTTTTAATTACAACCAAATAAGTTGAGTTGTAAACCGTAATAGGGGCATTAAAGCAGTCACAGAACATCGCACAAAGGCTTAACGGCGAATCTATTTTGAGCTCTTGGCAGCATTTTAGGGGTAGAACAGTTTCGTAATAGCCACAGTGAGCTAAGCAACTACAAATCACACAAATAAAATTACCATGTATTAATCGTAAATTGCATTGATGTCAGCCGGTGTAACGTGACCATTTAGTTTACTTACATAGTTCGTAATTATTTTTGTGGTTACGTAGTTTGTGTTGTTGTCTATGTAGTCTGGCCAACGTCATGGTCATTGCTGTGCCAATTTATAGTGCTACTACATTCTTAGAAAAGGAGCACATGTTAGCGTGTATATTCACACACACATATATATATACACTAGAGCGGGTCAAATTGTATGGTTGGATTTTTTTTCATCAGGAGTATAGCAAAAACGTAATATACACATTTCAGAAATCTGTATTAATATCTTTAGTGTTTTTGAATTTTAGTAGAGATATCAGGCATAAATTATGAGAAATTAGCCTAAAATGAACTTTTAACTACTATATTATCGTTTTTAAACAAATTCCATATGGACAATGTTTTTTCTTTACAGCTAAAATAAGCTCAGAACATTTCCAACAACTTTAATTCAGACAGTTTTTCTTTTTAAATTCGTTTTAGTAGAAAAACCTATATTTTCAGGTAATAAGCACAATTTTTGTTGTTATATCGGCTTGTAAGATCGCGAGTTTGAATCGAGCCCAAGGCCTAACAATAATTATTAATAATGATAAAATAATTATTGTTAGGCCTTGAGCTGGATTCAAACTCGCGATCTTAAAAAAAACACAATTTTTATATAATTTTAAAGTAAGTTATTTAAAAAATTATTTTTTTACTTAGAATTGACCATTTGAACGTATTTTTCAAAAAAAAGTAATGTTATGTTATTGTTTTTAAAAATCATTTTTGCTCTCCATTCGTGGTTGTGTTTCACGATTTTCTGCTGTAACAGCCATAACACCTTCACGTTTTTTTCTATAACAACAGAATCAACTGAAACAGTACCATTTGAAATTGTTTTGGCCATTTGATATAAATATTTAACATCTGTAGATAATTCTCGTTCTTGTTCATCAGTGATCATACAAGGCATATTTTCCAATGCTATTGGTTCGAAATCACTAACAAGCTGAAAAATAAATTTTTTAGATCAATTAAAATTAGTATAATTTTCTATTTTAATTGATTGAAAAAATATTATAAAAAAATTATAAAAAACTTTCAACAAATGCATACCTCAAATTTTCACAGTCTTGAATGTCTTTGTATACCGGCATTCACAAGAATTATTCGGTATGATCACTTAGTACTATTCTTAGGTTATGATGAGCCAACACTAGATGATCCTAATATTCCAATGCATCTACAAGGAACAGAAAGATATGTTCAGTTGTTGACATCTGTTCATCTGTTTCCAAACGTGTTATAGAAAAAAAAACGCGAAGGTGTTATGGCTGTTACAGCAGAAAGTCGTGAAAAACAACCACGAATGGAGAGCAGAAAGGATTTTAAAAAATAATAACATAACATTACTTTTATTTTGAAAAATACGTTAAAATGGTCAATTCTAAGTAAAAAATAAGTTTTTAAATAAATTACATTACAATTATAAAAATTGTGTTTTTTGCTTATTACTGAAAATATAGGGTTTTTTTTTAATTTATTTTCTGCTAAAACGAATTCGAAAAAAGAAAAACTGTCTGAATGAAAGTTGTTGGAATTGTCCTGACCTTATTTTAGCTGTAAACAAAAAAAATTCCACAAGACATTTGTTAAAAATGATAATACAATAGTTAAAAGTTCATTTTAGGCTAATTTCTCATAATTTAGGCTTGATATCTCTACTAAAATTCGAAAACACTATATATATTAATACAGATTCTGAAATATACGTAAAATACCTTTAAAGTAAGCCCAATATGTTCTTAGAATCATCTGTTGATTACATTTTTGCTATACTCCTGATGGGAAAAAAATTTGACTCGCTCTAATATACACTAATGCACTTATGCACGCAAATCAAAATTTAACTTCCGTTAGAAATAGCGTTTCCTTTTGTGTTCAAGCCGGAAGCAGTCGATATTTTATAGCATTTAAACACTTACAATCACACCACACACTCAAACACATTTACATACGCAAGTATTTACGACAACTTTCTTCTACCATTATTATGTATATAACACTTAAGCAACAAGAAATTGTATTTTGATGTGTAAACCCCTTTTTGTGCGGGGTATGGGGTAATGCACCGTTTCCTACCAAAGGCGGCGAAGATTAGTCATATGTATCTCAAAAACTACATTCCCATTAGCTTAACATCAGTTCTTCACGAAAACTTTGAGAGGCTGATAGATTTGTATATAGACTCCAACATGGATGATAAACTGTTCTCCACAAACAGAGCATGCGGGGCTTTCTCTAAACAGACGAACATGTCGGGCCTTAGTTACACTGAAGTACATCAAGATCCTAACCAGTTCCTTCCTACGCCCTGAACAAAATGACCGTTGTTATTATTGTTATAGCAGTGCTTCGCCCCATCCAATAGGTACAACCAATCGCAAATTGTCATCAATGTCCTCTAACGGGAGTCCAAGGAAACTTGCAGTTTCAACAGTGGTGGACCATAATGAGAGAGGTGTTAGAGGCGTTGGTTACACATTACAATTAAAGGAGATGGTTGGTGTCATGTGGGACACATTGCAAGCGGGTCATACATTTTCTATGTCGGGGTTGATTCTGGATAGGTAAGAGTTTAACCTGTTACAGTATCCAGATCGAAGTTGAGCTAGAGTGACTCGCGTTTCCCTGGAGAGTATACGTTCCTCTTCCGCAAGTTTTGGGTACTGTTCTTTGAGTACTGGATTCACCGGGCAATTCCTGGCATAAAGGTCCGACGGCTGTTTGTGGAGTTCGCTGAGGACCTTCTTGTGATTTTTGGCTTCATACGGCTGAGTTCTCAGGTACCGTATTTCCTCATAATGCTTACGAAGATGACTCCTTAAGCCCCTGGGCGGTGTTGGCTCATCAATCTGTTGGGATGCCCAGGTTTCTGGGTATTCACCAGGAACTGTTTTGTTAGCATGTCATTTCTCTCCCTGATGGGGAGTATTCTCGCCTCGTTATGTAGATGGGATAGATAGATGATAGATGCTCTGGGGACATAAGAAGACAACCCGTGGCGGTTCTGAGGGCAGTATTTTGGCAGACTTGTAGCTTCTTCCAGTGAGTGGTCTTTAGGTTTGGCGACCATATCGGGGACGCGTAGCATGCAATCGGCTGGCCAATTGCTTTGTAAGTGGTTATGAGCGTTTCCTTATCTTTTCCCCAAGCACTGCCAGCAAGAGATATGAGGATTTTATTACGGGTCTGGATTTTCGGTACAATTGCGGCTGCATGCTCACCAAAAGGTAGATCCTGATCAAAAGCCACACCCAAGATTTTGGGGTGTAGGACAGTCGGTAGCGTAGTGCCATCGACGTGGATGTCCAAAATAGTCAATATTTGGGACGTCCATGTTGTAAATAAGGTCGCGGAGGATTTAGTCGGTGATAATGCCAGGTTTCGCGAGGCGAAAAAACTGGAGAGATCAGGGAGGTAGCCGTTTATTCTATTGCAAAGCTCATCGATCTTTGGGCCCCTGTGGCCATTATTGTGCCGTCATCGGCGTAGGAAACTGTAGTGACTCCTTCTGGTGGGGAAGGTAGCTTAGATATGTAGAAATTAAACAAAAGTGGGGATAGGACAGCACTCTGTGGCACCCCTTGTTTAATTCTTCTTGGTTTGATGTTTCGTTTCTAAATTGCACCGATGCTTGCCGACCACCCAGATTTAAAGACATGGGGGAAGGGTAGATCCTTCCAGGTCTTGCAGTAACGTGCCATGGTTGACCGTATCAAAAGCTTTTGATAGATCTAGCGCAACGAGTACTGTTCTATGGTGGGGGTTTTGATTTAAACCGCAATTTATCTGGGTGCCAATGGCATATAGCGCGGTTGTGGTGCTATGGAGTTTTCTAAAGCCATGCTGATGACAGACTAGCTGCAAATTTGCTTTGAAGTAGGGGAGCAAAATGGCTTCAAGCGTCTTGGCTACTGGCGATAGGAGAGATATCGGGCGATATGACTCTCCTATGTTAGCTGGTTTCACAGGCTTTAGTAGCGGGACCAACTTGGCCATTTTCCATTTTTTGGGTATGACAAAGGTGGAAAGAGACAGGTTGAAGACATGTGCTAAATATTTGAAACCCTCTTTCCCTAGGCTTTTAAGCATCGGCATGGCTATGCCGTCTGGGCCCACTGCTTTGGATGGTTTAGCATGACCGATGGCATCCTCAACCTCTTTGGCGGTGATGGTAATTGGTGACGCGCTGAATTTGTATTTGTGTGCGTGTCTTTTGGCCCTTCGTCTATCTTTGTCGACCGTGGAATGCATTAAATATTGTCGGCAGAAAGAGCTCGCGCATTTTTTCGCATCCGACAGCACTTTATCGCCAAAGGCGATGGAAACTTTCTCATTGTGCCTAGACGGATTCGATAGGGACTTTATGGTAGACTAAAGTTTACCTACTCCGGCAGAGAGGTTACAACCGTTTAGGTGCTCCTCCCATTTCGCCCGCTTGTGTTCATCCACAAGCAATCTGATGCGTTGGTTTATATCCCTTATTTGGGGGTCGCCGGGATCGAGCTTTCTTATAAGGTCACGTTCTCCCGCTAATTTTGCGGCCTCTGCCGGAAAGTGAGGCCCAATTTCCGGAATTCTACCGGCGGGAATGAAGCGAGCCGAGGCGGATTCAATGACCTTGCGGAAAGCACACTCCCCTTGGCGAGCATCAGTCGGGATAGGGAGGGCAGCAAAGCGGTTCTCTGTAAAGGATTTGTATTCGTCCCACTTTCCTTTTTTGAAGTTTATAAAAGTGCATTTTTCTGTGACGATGAAATCGGCGGTACGCTCGAGCGGAATAAGTATAGGCAGGTGGTCAGATGCCAATGTTACCATCGGCTGCCAATTGACGCAGTTTACGAGTCCTGCTCTCACGTTTGATGTATTTGGCGAACTGTGACAGCTTCTTGCCAAACTCGTCTCCGTTTATTGTGCAGAACGTCGTTTCTTCTATTTGATCCGCCAATATATCACCCCTACTGTCTGCCTGCAAGTTTGAGTGCCATAGATCGTGATGGGCATTGAAATCGCCTAAGATAATGCGATTATGACCAGTGGGTAAGGCGCTGATATTAGGGCGGTACCCACTGTGGCAACAGGTGGCAGGAGGGATGTAGATGTTGATGATTTTTAGGTTTTCATCGCCTGACCGGACAGATACGCCTTGACGTTGCGGCCGTGTCGGGATCAAATATATGATACTGCACAGAGTAGTGTATGATAAACGCGAGGCCCCCTCCATTTCCGCTCTCGTGATCTTTTCTGTGAACATTCTACCCAGAACAGGTCTGTAGAGCAGATCTTGCTGTAAGTTTAGTCTCTTGAATCGCAGCAATGCAGATGTTGTGCCGCTTCATGAAATCGACTTCTCCGTGATCTTCCCAGTTAATCCATTATATTTTAACTGCAGAATTCTGAAGTGCAAGGGGGGGGGGCGTCGTCGCTCTGGGAGTAAGTGACGGGTGACTACGCCTGGGTTGTGAAAGGCTAGGATGCAACCGCTGTTGTGGCCCTGGGACTGGACGTCCTTTGGTAAGCATTAGGGTACCCGGTGTATTTGTGTTTGCGGCCTGGCTACATGGCGCAATGAAACCCGTCGGGGGGTTGCTGTCGCGAACAGAACATCTAGGAAAGTGGCACCGTCCACGGCAGGCTTTTATTAGACTACGTTGGGAGCAGTACAATTATATTTGTGTTTAAATCAAACTGATTAGTCATGCCTCAGCTTGGGCTGCTTTTATACTCTCTGTCGCCTCGTCTGCATATTTCTACTAAGGTCTAGACGTTTTGTCTTTTAGAATAATTGTATCTCCTACTTGGTAATTTCTATATACATATATGTATATTTCTAGTTTATGTTTATATTATAGCCATATGCGGGTGTATGCGAAAGTACTACTTCGGGTGATGATTACAAGTGTTTATGAGTATCTCTTCGTTGCCTTGTATGTATGTGTGTAAATGATGATTGATTTTTTATTGTTGTCGTGCCTTTATTTTACTAATAGCTTAGTGATGCTAAAATTCGCCACAGTATTTTGTTTGCTACACTCTTTGCCCTCATTAGGTGTTGCCATTGGAAAAGCGTTTGGAAGGTTGCCATATATTTGAAATAAATATTTACAAAAATGTCTGAAACCCGCGCTTTTCCCTCACAAACATTGTATACTAGGATAAATAAAATGGTTTATCAAAATTTTCGAACAATTTAAATCGGCAGGACTGGGTGGAGTGATACTGGCCATGTAACATGTCGTTTGCGACAAGTTGATACCCCATCTACCCGAAGCCTGGAGAAGTGTAGGTAGTGTTCATTCCTAAACTAAACCACTCGAAAGCTAAGGACTATAGGATCCTATACTTAAAACACCGGGGAGACTTATTGACCTGCATATAAGAGATAACGTAAGTTTCGGCAAAATGTACGCAGATCAGCACAGCAAGAGCAAATCAGTTGAAAGCGCCCTTCATGAGGTATGTAGTTAGCGTCATCGAGAAGTTATTGAACTGCAAAGAATACACCTCGGCAACCTTTATCGACATTTAGGATGCCTTCAACAACGTTCAAACGCAGGCTAAATGTAGGGTGATTATACGAAATGACTATGTAAATCGATTTGCTCAGTTGGTAAATTGGCTACCAGAGGCACACCGGAGAACGGCGTGCTATTGCGTCTTCTTTGGATACTAGAGTTAATGAATTTCTAGAAATCTTCAGGGCAGAAGACACGAGGGTAGTCGCATATGCCGACGACTTAGGGCTTCTGATCACAGGTAAATTCCTGCCAACCATTATCGAGCTCATGAATAGTGCACTTTGCAGCATGGGCAGGGGGAAAGGTGAGTAGTAAAGCCCACAAAAACGGAATTTGTTCAAACAAAACTACCCTACTTTAAATTACCGAGTCTCAAAGGCAAACGATAAATTTTTCATCTAAAGCTAAATATCTTGGCATGATACTCGAAAAGCAGGTATGATTAAAGAAAGCTCAAGCAGCATACTACACCTAAAAAAGGGCTTCCGGGAGGAACTGGAGACTGTCACCGCATATCATTCATTGCACCTACAACACAGTCAATCGACAGATACTAACTTAAGAGAGCTTGTCTGATGGAAGGCGCTTGGCAAAAAGAGCAATCAGCATAGGGTTGGGAAAGTGCAAAGGCTAGCATGCCTAGGTATGCCAGGCACAGTCAACACCACACCTCATTGCCTCTACAAGTATTCGTGCAGGGATTGGCCGCGAAAGGTGCTTTAGGACTAGAAGAATCCAAAATGTGGAAGATAATCCATTTCGGGTCCGCGACCATATTATATGACATGACAAGGTGGCGATAATACGGAAGCACAACTGACCTTACTTGCGACACTGACCATATCACGGCAGTTTTTGAGTTTCAAGCGCAAACATAAGATATATTACAAGGGAAGAACGGGACGAAGGCCTAGACAATGGTGGGGACACTACAATCTATACAGACGGCTCGAAAATAGAAAAAGAACTGGAGTTGGAATGTACTTAAAGCATCTGCAGGTAAATTAATCGTACCGACTTCCCGAATAATGCAGTGTCTTCCAGACGGAGGTCTATACCATAGAGAGAGCAGCCAGCTTCGTACGGCCACCGCTAGGTTATCTCTTGATCAAAATTAAGGAAACTGAGATTAGAGCAATGGACTTACTGTCGACCAGCCGGTATGATTTCGAGGTCTCAAAGTTCTTATGGTCATGTTTGTATAGGAAAGGAACTAGTTCCATTCTCAAGCTAAACAAAGTGAGCGTACTTACAGTTGTTAGCACAGGTCATTGCGCTATTGCACAAATGCTGCAACGGTGACGCATACCAACAAGCTCCCACATCAGAAGAAATATGAGGAGGAAATAGTTATCAACTGGAAATATTAAAATGGTTAGAAAAGCCAAAAACTGATTACATCACCTTAATCTTCCAAGGCCTAGCTTTAAAAAATTTAAACTGTGAATTAGCTCAATTTAGATCGAGTTTGTGATGGTACTTATTTCTGTCAACATGTTCAAAAGTTTTTGAAAAGGTAGTTTATCATTCGCTATCAATAGAATAGTCGATCCATGTCAGCATGGTTTTATGTCAGGACGTTTAACTGTCACAAATCTGGCTGTTTTCTCTCAGTTTTGTGTCTCTGCGTTTGAGGATGAATGTCAATTTGACACCATCCATACGGACTTTTCTAAGGCTTTTGACACAGCTTGGCACAAATTACTTCTGTAGAAACTTGAAAACATGCGCTAACCCATATACCAGCAAAATCCTATACAATGCCTTAGTGCGTTCAAAGCTAGAGTATGCTTCAGTCATCTGGAATCCGATTTACTCTTCACACTCAGTTCACTCAGCGCAAGTTCATACGATTTGCTCTTAAACCTCTACACTTTGTTAATCCCCTGCCACCCTACAATTGTAGATGCATGTTTATCAATGTCTTGCCACTTGAAGTTAAGCGTTTTGTTCAAAACGTAATGTTTATTTTTGACATAATATCCGGTGCCATTGACTGTTCATAACTACATGGGCAGTTGACTTTCAATGTCCCTAACAGAGCTATCCGCTTTTACAGTACATTCCGCGTTGAAGTGCTTCGTTGGAATTACTTCAGTTTCGCACCTCTTCTAAGAGGTCTTGTGGAATTTATCGCCTATCCAGAAGCCTTGATCTGGACTTTGCCAAGACAAGGTCTCTGTTTAAGGCACGCATTGAGTCTTATTACTTATCTCAGTAAACCTCACTTTAAAATTGTTAAACTAGTACTAAGTTAACCTGTAATCTAGTCAGTAAGGTTGTTACCATTCGACTTAATAATAATAATTATTATTTATTAAGTAATATATACGAATATAAAACTTAATAATATGAAGAGTACTAGCACCTTGACATCAACTCGACTTAAAATAGTAGTAAAAAATTTTATATCTGAATAAAGTTATAATATTATTGGATAAGTATATAGTAAATAAGTATGTGCATAAGAATGTATAATGTAATCAATTTTAGAGAGAATTAAGGCTCTTGTAACGTTTATCAATGTATTAGTGTCAATAAATGACTTTTTACATCAAAGGTATTTGATTATGTTTAATCTCGACAAAAGGTTTTTTCTGAGAGAATTACATTGATGGTTAAAACTTAAACGCTTATCAAAATATACTCCTAGAATTGTTAAAAAATTTACGTTTTCAATTGTATTATTATCAAAAATTAGTTGAGAATAAGTAAAATTTTTCTTCTTACAAATATGTAGTAATTTGCATTTGGATATCGAAATTGATGCGCCGAATATGATACCCAATTTTTTAAATTCATTAAGAACTTCGCAAAATTTATTATTTACAAGTTGGGTTTTTTATATTTGTGAAGATTATAGCATCATCGGCCTACATAGTTAATTTTATATTTTTAAGTAGAAGACCTGGCAGAAGTTGGTCCTGCCCTAAATTTGGCATATCTTAATACATTTTAATAAGCTTTTTCCGTCTGACTCTGCCCTCCCCCCTCTTCACTTTTTCCCAGTCCTTTTATTCACACCTCCCTCCGTCTTTTTCGCTTCATCTATCTCCATCTTCGTCTCATTCTATCTCTTTCTCAATCTCATTCTCCTTCTCTCTTTTCTCTTCTCTCAATTCCTTCTTATTATTCTGCATCCTTATGGCCTATCCCAGAGGGTGGTATGTATTTTATTCCAATCCCAGTCCCAGGTCCACTCCGAGTCTCAGTCCCAGTCCCACTCCGAGTCTCAGTCCCAGTCCTAGTCCTAATCCCAGTTCCAGTCCGTCTCTGGATAATATATCACTCTGTACCAAAGCACTCATCAACAGCTTTCATTTGATATCCAATTTGTATAAATACTGTCTAGGCATTCACTGGCCCACGTTTTGGCCTATATCTCGAGACCCTGTACCTGTAGTAACCACCGCGTGAGGTTTACGCAACTTGTGTGAAAGTTTGAACAAAATCGAAAGACGCATCTCTTCAAACACCGGCGACCAACTAACACACATTTTAGTCCTTCTTTTTATATATATAGATTTTTATTTTTCACACTTCGCTATAATATTAAAACGAAATGCAGATTTTCGTTGCTTTTGAAATTCGGCTTAAAAATTGCACATGGAACAACTAAAGACTCTCCTGTATTAAAAAAATGTCATAGTACCTCTAAATCGCGGGCCCCCTCAGAGCGTCGTTGGGTCATGAAAGCCTTAACAAAAGAGCAGGATTTCTGACCAATCTTCCATGCAGCAAATTGGCTTAATACTACGTGTACGCCCACGCGATCAAAAGCTTTCTCAAAGTCTGTCGCTAAAATGGTGACGTTATTTTTGGTTCTTAGAGAATCGACACAAAGTGTTGGATTTGTACCAGTGAATCCGTTGTACTCTGTTTTGTTTTTAAAGCTGTTTGCGTATGGCTGATCGAGTTGTTTTTCTCGATAAACAACATCAAACGCTTGGCAATTATTTTTTCCATGATTTTGCATATAGAGGTCAGGAGGGATATGGGTCTTTAGGAGGTGGTAGGATGGGGGGCTTGTTAGGTTTAGGGATCGGAATGACGGTGCCTGTACGCCAGACGCGAGGAAATAAGCGTTCATCATAGATTTTATTATAAAAATTTAGTACGTTTATATTTGTTATCTCATGTTAATTCAGAAGCATTGCATAAGAGATGCGGTCTGAACCGGGAGATTCTCCTTTGGCATGTTTCAGGGCTGATTCCAATTCCCATAATTCAATTTTGTTTTCAACATACCATGCTGATGGAGAGAGGCGAAGTGGAGAATACGTTTCAGAGAGCCAAGGTGTTTTTTCACGGTTGAATGCCTCTGAAAAGTTGTTGTCATCTGAGTAATCAGACCGAAGCTTCGCGAAAGTCTCAGCCATGTCCAAAGAGTTCGTTAAAAAAGACTGTTTGTGCTGAATACAACTTATAGTTTTGTTTGGATTACCTGAAAGCGATTTTATATCAGCCCAGATTTGCTTTGGGGTCGAAATTTGAGAAATCTTTGAAGAGAAACTCTCAAAACTTTTTTTCTTTGCTTCTTTTATCGCACTCTTGAACATGGCATTAGACTTCTTGTAATTTATTAATTTCGCATCAGACATACATACATAGTTTGTAGACTTTCCAAAATTGATTTTTTTCCACACGAAGATTTTGTAAGGCCTTAGACCACCAAATGACTTACTAAAGATATATGAAATATCCGCCAGCAGCTTACTCTTCATCCACGAGCCGCGACATATTCAGGCAAATCGGGTATTGTCTACTACATAAAAGTTGTTTTTTTCTTTTCCAGTTTACGTCGCCCACCATACTTGATTTTTGATTTTTGAGCTTGCGTTCTTCTCAAAAACACAACAGAAACAAAGAAGTATAATGAAAGAAAAGTTGAAAAAAGGAAAATAGTAAAATACAAAGGGAAGCAAAGTTAAGAAAAGAAAAGAAAAGAAAGAAAAAGCAAAGCAAACAATTTATTGTTCGATGCTACAAAAGCAAAAAAGAAAACAAAAAATAACACACAAATAAAAGAAGAGGAAATCAAAGTAGGCGTTCGTGCACGCGGCGGCTTCACTACAAACAACATTATGGTCGATTCTTCGTTAACATCGCCATCGTCCTACATGTGAATGTATGTATAAAGGTATGGACATTTGTATGCCATCTTCGGTCCATGCATGTGTGCACTTTGAGTGCCAACGGTATATTACTACATCACTACTGGTGCGTATGTTGTGTGAAATATAAAAAAACTCAAATGATTCCGTGACACACATTTATGTGTGTATGTGTGTGTGTACATCATATGTGCGGTTTCTATGTACTTGAATTGCGGTGTGCTCGCTTTTATGTGTGGCTGTGTGCACCGCCATTGAATTAGTAACGTTGATTTCACTTTGAAGCGTGACAATGAATATGATTAAATTTACACGTAAGCGTGATACGTAAGACGTAAGATGAACATAACGTGTTGAGTGCGTTGAATTGCATTTGTGTGTTTTATGTGGCTTAAAAAAATTATACAAAAACAAAACTCAACTTTAACCGCATATAAGCGTACATAGCTATGGAGCCTGTAAGGAAATATTTCCATCTCTTGATGCCTTGCTTCTAAGACAGTAAGTAAGTGATATTAGAAACATAAGTCAATGTCATTATGTATGTATATAAATCCGAACCTAATTTATGTAATGTAATGAAAATGCATGCATATGGGGCATTCCATGCCGACCCATCCTAGCGATGAGTATTGCTTGACAACTTTGCTGAAATCTAAAAATTTTTCTGTGCTCTTCGAAAAATGTTTTTAAATTTTTTTTAGGTGTAGTTGAAAAGGAAGTCTTTAGTAATACAGAACGTGCAAGCCTAGGCATAGTGTGTGAAGTAGTGAAAACGATCCCAGCGGCTGCGCTGTATGCCATTGTGCACACTCCACCTGTGGCAAAAACCATAGCGTTAACAACTGTAACGAGGCTGAGTGCATCTTGGCTGTTTGAGCGCAGACCATACGGCCACAGTAGTACAGCGTCAACAATTACAGGACGAACAGACTAGCTAATTCCGTATCTGCGCCTCGAAGGGGCTCTTAGAGCGACAATAGAGGTGGATGGTGGGCGCAAGGGTGCCCAAACGGCGGATGTGGCGATACACGTGTATACCGATGGTTCCAAAGTTGTGAAAGTAGTAGGGTCTGCGGTATACTATGCTAATCCGTAAATAAACAGCTCGTATATCACTGTAGCGTTTTTCAGCGAAAATAGTAGCTGTAACCAATTCAGTAATAACACTGGAAGAAAATAGCGTAAACTGTAGCCGCCTCAACTTTTATATGTTCGATGAACAAAGTTGCTTCTATCATTAAAAAGGGAGGATTGTAGACTCATGACGAACATTCTAACTGGACACTGCCTCTTGGCGGCACGTGCCTTTAGATTGGGCTTGGTCAGTGATAGCAGATGTAGGAAGTGCAGTCGATCGAACACGTGCTCATGCTCTGCGCTTGCCAGGCTAAGACTCCAGCTATTAGGAGTGATACTGCTGTCAAATCTAGCAGCAGCAAGTGCATGTGTCCTAGAAAGCTTCTAGTATTTGCCACATGGAGTCCATGTGAAGTGGTCATTACGGACTGGGCAGTTCAACCGTTCAATGTGGTCACATTCGATCGCTCCTATGATAGTCGGACTTATATCCTCATAATTCTTGTTACCGGAAACTACCGGATTTTTGGGGAGTTGTATCGATGTTGATGGTCCTTTGTTGGATATAGGTCCGGGGAGTGTAGTTATCGCTACAACAACAACAACAACCAATGCTGAAAATCTTCGGGGAGTGTTTTTATCGCTACAACATCAACAAAAAACCAGCTCTCAGGAACAAGCTGCAATTGTTTGATGAAACCATTGATCTAAGAAGAACAAGCGGCACAATAAGGAATAGTCAGAATGGAGGTAGGCTGTCAGGCACTTAGCGTTCATGATCTCCAGCGTTTTAAGTTGAAATTGCTTCGGCATGGTCAACGTCGTTGTGTTGCTTTATGACAACCTCACTGAGTTTCGACATACATATACATTAGAGCGGGTCGAATTTGGATTTTTTCCCATCAGGAGTATAGCAAAAACGTAATGTACAGATGATTCTAGAAAAATTGCTGAAGACACCATAGCTCTAAGTCCGATTTTGAGGTCCGCACTTTTGCAAAATCTCTGCGTATTTCTTCAAAACATAGGTTTGCTTATTACTTGAAAATATAGGTTTTTTTTACTAAAACGAATTCGAAAAAAGGAAAACTGTCTGAATGAAAGTTGTTGGAAATGTTCTGAACTTATTTCAGCTGTAAAGAAAAAACAATTTTTTTTCCAGTTAAAAATGGTAATTTTAGGCTAATTTCTCATAATTTATGCCTGATATCTCTACTAAAATTCAAAAACACGATAGATATTAATACAGACTAGTATCGCCTGTGGTCGAAATTCGACCAACTTGTATTTTTTTCAACTCAGTCTATGCATCCAGTGATGGGGGTAGTGCAATAATGCGTTAATAATTAAGCAGTGAGTAGAAATATAGCAAACTGGTCTAACTTACTTAAATTTTTCATTAAGACGTTGTAATTTTTGATTGTATTTTTTTAAATTTTCTACAAAATTTTCAAATGTAATTATAAACGTTTTGGTATGGAGCTCCTTAAACAAAAATATAAAAAATATGTAAAATGAAAAGAAATTGACATAAAATTATGCTGAAATTACTTGAAATTAAATTGAACAAGTAAGGAAGGCTAAGTTCGGGTGTAACCGAACATTACATACTCAGTTGAGAGCTATGGAGACAAAATAAGGGAAAATCACCTCGAAGTAAAATGAACCTAGGGTAACCCTGGAATGTGTTTGTATGACATTTGTATCAAATGGAAGGTGTTAATGAGTATTTTAAAAGGGAGTGGGCCTAAGTTCTATAGGTGGACGCCTTTTCGAGATATCGCCATAAAGGTGGACCAGGGGTGACTCTAGAATTTGTTTGTACGATATGGGTATCAAACGAAAGGTGTTAATGAGTATTTTAAAAGGGAGTGGGCCTTAGTTCTTTGGGTGGACGCCTTTTCGAGATATCGCCATAAAAGTGGACCAGGGGTGACTCTAGAATTTGTTTGTACGATATGGGTATCAAATGAAAGGTGTTAATGAGTATTTTACAAGGGCGTGGGCCTTAGTTCTATAGGTGGACGCCTTTTCGAGATATAGCCGTCAAGGTGGACCAGGGTGACTCTAGAATGTGTTTGTACGATATGGGTATCAAATGAAAGCTGTTAATGAGTATTTTAAAAGGGAGTGGGCCTTAGTTCTTTGGGTGGACGCCTTTTCGAGATATCGCCATAAAGGTGGACCAGGGGTGACTCTAGAATTTGTTTGTACGATATGGGTATCAAATGAAAGGTGTTAATGAGTATTTCAAAAGGGCGTGGGACTTAGTTTTATAGGTGGACGCCTTTTCGAGATATCGCCATAAAGGTGGACCATGGTTGACTCTAGAATACTTTTGTACAATATGGGTATCAAACGAAAGGTGTTAATAAGTATTTTAAAAGGGAATGGGCCTTAGTTCTATGGGTGGACGCCTTCTCGGGATATCGCCATAAACGTGGACCAGGGGTGACTCTAGAATGCGTTTGTACAATATAGGTATCAAACGAAAGGTGTTAATGAGTATTTTAAAAGGGAGTGGGCCTTAGTTATTTGTGTGGACGCCTTTTCGAGATATCGCCATAAAGGTGGACCAGGGGTGACTCTAGAATTTGTTTGTACGATATGGGTATCAAACGAAAGGTGTTAATGAGTATTTTAAAACGGAGTGGGCCTTAGTTCTTTGTGTGGACACCTTTTCGAGATATCGCCATAAAGGTGGACCAGGGGTGACTCTAGACTTTGTTTGTACGATATGGTTATCAAATGAAAGGTGTTAATGAGTATTTTAAAAGGCCGTGGGCCTTAGTTCTATAGGTGGACGCTTTTTCGAGATATCGCCATAAAGGTGGACCAGGGGTGACTCTAGAATTTGTTTGTACGATATGGGTATCAAATGAAAGGTGTTAATGAGTATTTCAAAAGGGCGTCGGCCTTAGTTTTATAGGTGGACGCCTTTTCGAGATATCGCCATAAAGGTGGACCATGGTTGACTCTAGAATGCTTTTGTACAATATGGGTATCAAACGAAAGGTGTTAATGAGTATTTTAAAAGGGAGTGGGTCTTAGTTCTATAGGTGGACGCCTTTTGGAGATATCGCCATAAAGGTGGACCAGGGGTGACTCTAGAATTTGTTTGTACGATATGGGTATCAAACGAAAGGTTTTAATGAGTATTTTAAAAGGGAGTGGGCCTTAGTTCTATGGGTGGACGCCTTTTCGGGATATCGTCATAAACGTGGACCAGGGTGACTCTAGAATTTGTTTGTACGATATGGGTATCAAATGAAAGGTGTTAATGAGTATTTTAAAAGGGAGTGGGTCTTAGTTCTATAGGTGGACGCCTTTTGGAGATATCGCCATAAAGGTGGACCAGGGGTGACTCTAGAATTTGTTTGTACGATATGGGTATCAAATGAAAGGTGTTAATGAGTATTTTAAAAGGGAGTGGGCCTTAGTTCTATGGGGTGGACGCCTTTTAGAGATATCGCCATAAACGTGGACCAGGGGTGACTCTAGAATGCGTTTGTACAATATATGTAGGTATCAAACGAAAGGTGTTAATGATTATTTTAAAAGGGAGTCGGCCTTAGTTCTTTGTGTGGACGCATTTCGAGATATCGCCATAAAGGTGGACCAGGGGTGACTCTAGAATTTGTTGGTACGATATGGGTATCAAATGAAAGGCGTTAATGAGTATTTTAAAAGGGCGTGGGCCTTAGTTTTATAGGTGAAAGCCTTTTCGAGATATCGCCATAAAGGTGGACCAGGGTTGACTCTAGAATGCTTTTGTACAATATGGGTATCAAACGAAAGGTGTTAATAAGTATTTTAAAAGGGAATGGGCCTTAGTTCTATTGATGGACGCCTTCTCGGATTGCGCCATAAACGTGGACCAGGGGTGACTCTAGAATTTGTTTGTACGATATGGGTATCAAACGAAAGGTGTTAATGAGTATTTTACAAGGGAGTGGGCCTTAGTTCTATGGGTGGACGCCTTTTCGGGATATCGCCATAAACGTGGACCAGGGGTGACTCTAGAATTTGTTTGTACGGTATGGGTATCAAACGAAAGGTGTTAATGAGTATTTTAAAAGGGAGTGGGTCTTAGTTCTATAGGTGGACGCCTTTTCGAGATATCGCCATAAAGGTGGACCAGGGGTGACTCTAGAATTTGTTTGTACGATATGGGTATCAAATGAAAGGTGTTAATGAGTATTTTAAAAGGGAGTGGGCCTTAGTTCTATAGGTGGACGCCTTTTCGAGATATCGCCATAAAGGTGGACCAGGGTGACTCTAGAATGCTTTTGTACAATATGGGTATCAAACGAAAGGTGTTAATAAGTATTTTAAAAGGAATGGGCCTTAGTTCTATGGTGGACGCCTTTTCGAGATATCGCCATAAACGTGGACCAGGGGTGACTCTAGAATTTGTTTGTACGATATGGGTATCAAATGAAAGGTGTTAATGAGTATTTTAAAAGGGAGTGGGCCTTAGTTCTATAGGGTGGACGCCCTTTCGGATATCGCCATAAAGGTGGACCAGGGGTGACTCTAGAATTTGTTTGTACGATATGGGTATCAAACGAAAGGTGTTAATGAGTATTTTAAAAGGGAGTGGGCCTTAGTTCTATAGGTGGACGCCTTTTCGAGATATCGCCATAAAGGTGGACCAGGGGTGACTCTAGAATTTGTTTGTACGATATGGGTATCAAATGAAAGGTGTTAATGAGTATTTTAAAAGGGAGTGGGTCTTAGTTCTATAGGTGGACGCCTTTTCGGAATATCGTTATAAAGGTGGACCAGGGTTGACTCTAGAATGCTTTTGTACAATATGGGTTTCAAACGAAAGGTGTTAATAAGTATTTTAAAAGAGAATGGGTCTTAGTTCTATGGGTGGACGCCTTTTCGGGATATCGCCATAAAACTTGGACCAGGGATGACTCTAGAATTTGTTTGTACGATATGTGAAGCGAATTAAAGGTGTTAATGAGTATTTTAGAAGGGAGGGGGTCTTAGTTCTATAGGTGGACGCCTTATCGAGATATCGCCATAAAGGTGGACCAGGGGTGACTCTAGAATTTGTTTGTACGATATGGGTATCAAATGAAAGGTGTTAATGAGTATTTTAAAAGGGAGTGGGTCTTAGTTCTATAGGTGGACGCCTTTTCGGAATATCGTTATAAAGGTGGACCAGGGTTGACTCTAGAATGCTTTTGTACAATATGGGTTTCAAACGAAAGGTGTTAATGAGTATTTTAAAAGGGAGTGGGTCTTAGTTCTATAGGTGGACGCCTTTTCGGAATATCGTTATAAAGGTGGACCAGGGTTGACTCTAGAATGCTTTTGTACAATATGGGTTTCAAACGAAAGGTGTTAATAAGTATTTTAAAAGAGAATGGGTCTTAGTTCTATGGGTGGACGCCTTTTCGGGATATCGCCATAAACTTGGACCAGGGATGACTCTAGAATTTGTTTGTACGATATGTGAAGCGAATTAAAGGTGTTAATGAGTATTTTAGAAGGGAGGGGGTCTTAGTTCTATAGGTGGACGCCTTTTCGAGATATCGCCATAAAGGTGGACCAGGGGTGACTCTAGAATTTGTTTGTACGATATGGGTATCAAACGAAAGGTGTTAATGAGTATTTTAAAAGGTCTTAGTTCTATAGGTGGACGCCTTTTCGAGATATCGCCATAAACGTGGACCAGGGGTGACTCTAGAATGCGTTTTTACAATATGGGTATCAAACGAAAGGTGTTGATGAGTATTTTAAAACGGAGTGGGTCTTAGTTCTATGGGTGGACGCCTTTTCTAGATATCGCCATAAACGTGGACCAGGGGTGACTCTAGAATGCGTTTTTACAATATGAGTATCAAACGAAATGTGTTGATGAGTATTTTAAAACGGAGTGGGCCTTAGTTCTATGGGTGTATGCCTTTTCGATATATCGCCATAAAGGGGGACCAGGGCTTACTCTAGAATTTGTTTGTACGATATGGGTATCAAACGAAAGGTGATAATGTGTATTTTAAAAGGGATTGGGCCTTAGTTCTATAGGTGGACGCCTTTTCGAGATATCGCCATAAAGGTGGACCAGGGGTGACTCTATAATGTGTTTGTACGATATGTGAAGCGAATTAAAGGTAATAATGAGGGTTTTAAAAGGGAGTGGCGGTAGTTGTATATGTGAAGGCGTTTTCGAGATATCGACCAAAATGTGGACCAGGGTGACCCAGAACATCATCTGTCGCATACCGCTAATTTATTTATATATGTAATACCTCGAACAGTTATCCTTCCGAGATTCCAAGGGCTTTTGATTTCGCCCTGCAAAACTCTTTAATTTTTTTCTACTTAATATGGTAGGTGTCACACCCATTTTACAAAGTTTTTTTCTAAAGTTATATTTTGCGTCAATAGACCAATCCAATTACCATATTTCATCCCTTTTTTCGTATTTGGTATATTATTATGGCATTTTTTTCATTTTTAGTAATTTTCGATATCGGCGTGGTCATAGTCGGATTTCGGCCATTTTTTACACCAATATAAAGTGAGTTCAGATAAGTACGTGAACTGAGTTTAGTAAAGATATATCGATTTTTGCTCAAGTTATCGTGTAAGCGGCCGAGCGGAAGGACTGGGCGTGGCTTCAACCGATTTCGCCCTTTTTCACATAAAACAGTTATCGTCCTAGAATCTAGGATAGGATAGGTTAGGTGGTAGCTGCCCTGATACGGATAGCTCACTTGGACAACATGAAGGTCCGTTGTGATACCACATACACCAAAAATAACGGTGACTTAGATCTAGCTACTTAGAGAATCATTGGGTAGCAATGATAAAGCTCCGAATGATACCGATCTCAACTTTGGATAAATCTTCAGGAGATCCAAGTGAGTCGCGACTGAAGTACTTTCGCCTATTTCTGGCAAAAGGTGGCCAATCAAGCATAAAGTGATTTGGTGATTCCACCTCATCATCCTTCATACAGCTGCAGCTTCCAGTATATTGAGACGTACCGCATGGATACTCATGGGACAGTGCCCTGTCAAAACCCCAATGACCATTGATAGGTGAACCTTAGTGAACCCAATTATTTCAGCAGACCTCCTGCCATCCACTTTCAGCCAGAAAGATCTTGCTACCCTGCAAGACATGGTGTTCGCCCAACGTTTGCTGAGCTGACTCGAGGCCCAACTATGGAGGAGCAATACACAGGAGGCCAGCGGGCTAAGAGATCCGCTTGACAGTTACCCAGGATATCACTATGGCCCGGGACCCAGATAATCTGAATTGTAAAATAATTCGATGAAATCGCAAGCGAGGTCAGGCACTCCCAGACCACCCTCGACCGCACTGTAGTTGAACTCAAGGCCTTGATAGCCGCTTGGCTATCAGAGTAGATGTTAAATTCCCTAACCGTAGTAGCACTGGATAGCACTGCAGTGATCAGCCAACTTAAACTTGCGACTTAAATTTAGCTCTTGACAAAAGACCTCCCCACCAACCTTTCCATCCAGCTTCGACCCATCCGTGAACAAGTTAACCGGTCCCATGCCCCAGATAATTCCTCTTCCCCACTCCTCTCTCCCTGGAATGACTGTGGTGAAGGTTGTATAGGGAGCAGTTATCGGCATACAATAGTCCGTTCTGTCCGGGATAAAGTCGAAACTGGTAAGAAGGCTAGAGTGTCCGTGGACAGAAAGTCCATATCCCATATCACGAAGCCTGACCAACGACCTTGCCGCGGCTGCCTTTCCCGCAATATCTACAGGGTATATGTTCAGCATGTCGTTCAGTGCCAAGGTAGGTGTTGTTCTGAGAGCGCCGCTGATACCGATCAGCGCCGTCCGTTGCACTGACACTAACATTTTGGAGGTTCTCGCCGTGTCCAGTGCTTTCCACCAGACCAGCACCCCATATAGCAGAATCGGTTTGACCACCATCTCATAAAGCCAGTGTACTACTCTTGGCGAGAGTCCCCATCTCTTTTCGATAGTCCCTCTGCAGCAGTACAAGGCAATGGCGGCCTTCCTGGCCCGATCTTCCACATTCGGTCTCCAGGACAGTTTCTTGTCCAAAACAATCACCAAATATTTAACCCTATCAGAAAGTACCAACGGTACCCCTCCTATCGAGGGATTTCTGAAATTGGGCAACTTATATCTCCTTGTGAAAAGAACCAATTCCGTTTTTCCCGGGTTGACCGCCAATCGACATGATTCAGCCCACCTAGCCACAGTATCCAGGTAGCCTTGCAGAACATCGCGCACGGTGCCCAGAAATTTGCCTCTGACTAGGATAGCGAGGTCATCTGCATAGGCAACCACCCGACAACCATTGGCTTTCAGCTCCACAAGAAGCTCGTTGACTACCACAACCCAGAGGAGAGGAGATAGGACACCCCCCTGTGGCGTACCCCTGCGCACCTTCCTCTTAATTGTGGCCCCTCCCCACTCCGCTGCGACAATTCTGCCGCATAGAAGTTTGCTAATAAATTCAACCAGAGTCGCCTCGACTCCTAAACCCACCAGAGCTCTTTCGATTGCCCCCGGTAAGACATTGTTAAAAGCAATGGAATGGAGAGCCTTTTCCGTCGATCTGCCCTTGCAGCACGCATGCTGTGAAGCCGACAGTAACCCCCGTGGTATCCTTTCCCGTAGGTACAGTTCAATCAACCGCTCAAACGTCTTAAGAAGAAACAATGAGAGGCTGATTGGCCTGAAATCCTTAGGTGATACATGAGAGCTTCTGCCGGCCTTCGGAATGAAAATAACCCTAACCGTGTGCCAAGACTTCGGGATATAGTTAAGCCTGAGGCAGTTATTATAGATGATGGCCAACCAGCGGCAGGAAATCCATAAATACTTTTGAAGTTGCACAGGAATGATTCCATCCGGGCCCGGAGACTTATAAGGTTTGAACGACCCTATAACCTGGGCTAGGTTATTTGACTTTCCCGTATTGGAATGGCAGGCACTTCTGCATGGCCAATAACCGCCGACCATGCAGGCGAAGATCCCGGCGCAACTGGGACATCGGGAAAATGATTGTCCAGTAAAAGCTTTAGGGACTCCTCGCTACTCATCGACCAGTCCCCACCATCATCTCACAGATACCCCAGAGAAGCGGGATTCCGAGAGAGTATTTTTCTAAGCCGCAGATTCATTGCAGCCTTCTACGTTTTCGCAAAAGCTTCGCCATGCATCTCGCTTGGCTATCCTTTTTTCATATTTATAAATACCCAGACTCACCTTATAGAGCTCCCAGTCCGAGGGTAATTTACTCCTCCTGGCTCTGTTGAGGAGCCGCCGACTGGATGCTCTTAGGTCGTCAAGAGTATCCGACCACCAGGCAATAGCTCTCCCAGCTTCCCACAATACAAGTCCCAGTTAGTACTTTTAGGGTTCCTAAAAGATATTTTACCGGGACGTTCTTCGTTCACCGAGAACTGAATATATCAGTGATCAGAGAAGGAGTGCTCGTTGAGAACCCTCCAGCCAGATATCCAACCTTTCAGTTCTCTACTAACCAGGGTGAGGTCCAGGACCTCCTCCCTTACCGCAATAATAAAAGTCGGGTCATTCCCCTATTACATATACAAAGTCCCTCATCTACAATAAAAGTAAATAAAGACTCACCTCTAGTGTTGGTATCCCAGCTTCCCTAGATGCTATGATGGGCATTAGCATCGGCACCGATGATCACGCCAACTCCTCTCCGCCTTGCTTCAGCGGTGATTTCGTCCAGTATCGCTGGTGGTGGTCCCGCTACGTCCCCGTGGGGCATGTACGCTGAGACCACCCACATTTCATTACTTCCTCGCTCGAGGCAGACCGTGGTTACGTCAGCATTGCTGAAATTAGAGAGAATAAAAGCTTTAATCTCTTTTTTAACAAAAACACAGGATCTAGGCCTACTTGCCTCCCCATGCACCAAGGTGTTGAATTTTCCAGTCCTTAACCCAGAAATATTACTGCCGTTACTACTCAGCCATGGCTACTGGACAAGGACTATATCCACTCCGCCTTTTTCCAGGCAGAGCAACAAATTTGCGGAAGCCGCCTTAGAGTGCTGAAGATTGATTTGACGGATTTCCATCAAAACCGCTCTTCTTCCGCACCCCATCCTTGGCGGATTCGTGTTAGTCGTGTCCATTCTAAAAAGTCCCCCCTCAAGGCCGCTATCCGGAGCCCGATTGTGTAGTCGCCCTTCAACGGTCTCGTGGTTATCTATGCTACGCAGGGAGGCCAGGCGAGGGTTGACGCATTACCTTATGAGTAATGCGTTCAGAGCCAGACCGGACGCAAAGCGGGAAAATCTTCAACCGCACCTACACCACCAACTTAACGGCGACGGAACCGGAACGTACCTTGAGGCCCGCCATGGTTTTAACGGGACGTGGGCAGGTGCAGCATTAGCCTACCAGCCGTTTCGATAGGGTTTCACCCCGACCTACTAAGGTGACAGAATACCGCACCTACCAGCCCAAAGTCATCAATTCCTAAACATAGTCAAAATCAAAGTCCGTAACAATCCAGTTCGTCACCGTTGTGTACCGATCTTGACCCTTAACAGGGTCCTACCCTCCCCTGAGCTCGGCACAAGGACTCAGGGGTGCGGGTTTTATCGAGTTGTCCTCTCTAGATCCGCCATTATCAGTAGAAGCAGGGGCACCTCGTGCACGACGTGATAACTAATCACGCGTGACATTCGTCACTATGGCCGGTCTAAGACTAATAACAGTCCCTGATCCAGAGCCTGGAACCACTTATGATATCCAAGCCAAGTATCTTAGCCCCCTCCTAGAATCTAAGCCTCTACCAAATTTCACAAGGATTGGTAATGTTTTGCTCGACATATGGCATTAAAAGTATCTTAGACAAATGAAATGAAAAAGGGCGGAGCCACGCCCATTTTGAAAATTTCTTTTATTTTTATATTTTGTTGCAACATATCATTACTGTGAGCTCTGCTCAACTGAGTACAAAAATTGCTTTTTCCACATCATTTCATGCTTTTTCTATATCACCCATATACATATATCGCCCATTTACTTCAATTGTGTCATAATTCAAAAAACACGAAATTTTAGTTAAAAACGAAGAAATGTGATAAAGGAATTTAGCCTACTTCACGCCACCCGTTAGGTATGCAATTAGCGCTTTACTGAGTTTAATTTTGTATAAATACATATATAGTATGTACACAAGTGTGACACAAAACGAAAATTTCGAACAGAAAAGAGGATACTTTCATAAAAAATAAAAATATAAAAAAACTATATAATGAGAAAGAAGGCAGAGTTTACTAAAAAAATTTAAATGAAAGAAAAAAAATAAAGTACTTAAAGTGCGAAAAAATTAAATGAAGTGAATAAACAGTTCCATATAAAAACGCAATTAGTGCACTTAGACGTTTTTACGGGTTTTAATGGTATCATTGTGGAAATATGAAGATTCTAATATTCGGATATTTAATGTTGGGATTCCCATTGATATCTATGTACGTAATTAATTTGTATTAAATTTGTAAAAAATTCATAAAATATCGTCTGTGAACGATATAATACTAAGATATAAAAAAGCAGAATAAATTAGAAGGAAAAGAAAAACAAACAAAAACATTGAAATTATTCACGCAAACATATTTACTAAAATAAAATTGATTTCATAACCTTTAAGCGACATAAACAAATTAGGAATATGGGATCTTAGCATCCGATTAATGGGCATATAATCCAACTAATTTAGCCTAATAATAAATATGGTGGTTAATATACTGCCTATGCAATATTTCGACCTAAAATCGAAAACGTTTTTGGGTCCTTTTTTTCGTTTAATATACAACGTGAAATTTTGCGATTCAATCAAGTTGCATTTAAATAATAATAAACTAAGTTGAAATAAAAGATAATATAATAAAATCAAATAAGAAATATCAAAATAAATATACAAATTTTAATGTAATATCTTTGTAGCAAATTTATTTATTTTTTGTTCACTATAAGACGTGCTATATCTAAAATGAGCATAAAATCTGGAAATGCAAAAAACATTTGGGTCAAATTTGCAATTAATTGTTATAAGTAAATAAATTTAGTCAGTTTGAACAAAAGTTGACTCATTATTTCTGATATCAGTTTTTTGAAAGCACCTAAAACGAAAAACAAAGAATCTGTTAAATAAAGACCTATGCTTTTACGTGTAAGTAAAATTTGTCCAAAAAAATAGGCCGGTTAAGTTATTACTTCTCCTTAAAGTTTTTTTGTGCGCTAACAATTATTTTAGAACAATTTTTTAAGGATTTTGGTACAGACCAATTAAGGTAATTGGCAACAATGGGAAACAATATTTATTTGAGCTGAAAATGAGTGAAGCATTAGTTCTCTCACCGTTTGGCGGGTACGAATATATACATATGTAGAGATGAAACATTTGAGCAACGCGACAGTGCATTTGAACTGAAAATGAGCGAAGCAGTAGTTCTCTCACCGTTTGGCGTGTACAAATATATACATATGTAGAGATGAAACATTTGAGCAACGCGGCAATGCAGCATTTGGAGCTTTGTACTCAGGGGGGTTTGTGAACATAATGCGTCCTACAGATGGCTATTTCGATAGTTGCACAGATTTTGGAATTTACAAAAAAATTTTTCTATTAATTATAAACAAATAGAGTAATATTTGTTAACAAAAATAGGCCTATGCACTGCGGCTGATCAATACGAATCGATTCATATAACTTTTATATGATTTTACGTATGCTAAGTATGCGAAACAGCCTGTCAATTGCTTGTATGGAAATTTTGTTAGCGTATTAATATATAGATTCTGAAATGTACGTAAAATACTTTTAAAGTAAGCCCAATTTGATATTTTTCCTATAATTCTATCAGAAGCTATGAATATTTTTTGGTCAAACCCTACATTCAAATGCAAAATATCTATTTTGCAAAAGTGGGGACCTCGAAATCGGACTTAGACCTATGGTGTCTTCAGCAATTTTTCTTAGAATCATCTGTAGATTCCGTTTTTGCTATACTACTGATGGGAAAAATTTGACCCGCTCTAATATAGATATAAACTTATGTAGCAGCACCAATAACACGGGTCAATACAAAATTTTACATTGAATTCAAAGCATTAATTAAATTTCAATTTTTTAGGTCGTAATTTGACGCATATATATATGATATGAAAAAGTTAGATTTGCTATTTAGGAAACCGCTTGAACGAAATTTTTCAAAATCTTGAAACTGAAACAATTCAAATAAATATTTTTATAAAGTTCTAATATCGAAATAACTTAAAAAAAATTGGAAAAAGATTTAAAAGTGTACACTTTTACTTTTTCTTTATGTTCATACTTAGGTACTATCAGGGCCGCAGAGAGCCGAGCCGGGCCCCTGGGACAGTTCGCGTTTACGTTACTGGGGCACTTACATAAATGAAATGTTAGATTTCATTGTTTGATTTGCTTACATTAACTTTTTCTAAGTATGTACATTTTAAGAGCTTGAATCAGCCAAGGAAAACCGTCCGTGCTTTTGGTCTACGAATATGGAAATTACCGATTCAAAATAATGCTGCGAGCAAGGCTGGACTCCAACGCCAATGTTCCAAGGCTTGTCAAGCGATTTTGGCTCATAATAGAACGTAAAAAATTTTTAAAAGAACGCTCCCCTTCAGCCACACTGACTGGAAGTGTGCAACATATTCTTAATGCTATGCAGATGTTAGGAAATAATACTTCCATCTTCAAGTCATGAAATTTGTTCAGAAGTTGAAATGGTGGCAGCGAATCACATCCCAAATTTGCTAAGTGGATGGCTTTGAGATGAATGATTTCATCTATTAGATCCGTAGATATATCGATGCCATAAATCGTGCAGAATGCCGCTGCCTTTTCTCTGAGCTCTTCTTCCGTAAATTTAATCGTAATGTCATTTACGGCTTCGAAACGTCTTGTCATGTTACCAATCAAGCAGTCCAAAAGAACGTAAAAAACTTGCTGTTTGAATTGAGTTTCGGAATCACACTCAGGCGATTTGCCAGGTAATTCATTGAACTGGCGCTTTCTTATGTTCCTTCTTTTCTCTGCGAAGGTATTCACAACTCCTATACTCCCTGCCAGAACCTTACATTCTTGAAGTGTGATCGACAATTGATCCCTGAACTTCTTCAACTCATCAATCAGGCTCCGCATATTTTCTGTTTCCACGTCCAGTGTGGCATTTCTAGCTTGCAGTACCAGATTTCGATGGTTGATTACCGTCAAAACTTTGAGCCAAATGGAGGCTAAGAGGATACACTCAAATTTCCCCATATATGCTTCAACACCTTTCAAATCCGTTACTGTTTCTGAACTCAGACTCAAAAGCTTTCAATATTGGGAATGTGAGTTGCGAAAGGTTTCACACTATCCACACGAGCAGATGTTTGTGGCATGCTGTGCAAGGAGCATTAGTTTTTTCCTTGAGAATTTCCCATCTCTGAGGGCTTGCGCTAAAGATATTATACAATTTCTGCATAATACCGAAAAATGTGATGACTTCTGCACAACATTCAGCAGGGAGTTATCTCAGGATATGAATCTGCGCTCCTTTGTAATGACCGCTCATATTACTGCCATTATCATACCCTTGCCCACGGCAGTCATCTAGAGGAATATTGTTAGTTGAAGCATTTTTGACAGATAGCGCTTATAAAATTGTGTGATAAACGTTTATCTAACTTAAAATCACATTTTATTTCGCCTATGAATATGCCCCATAGTATTCGATTGGATGCTTATGATTTTAGTTTAGTGATTTTCAATTTTAAAACAATTTTTTGTAGCAACAAAATATGTATGTATCTATGAAATCCTAGTTAGAGTACTGCCAATACTGCTTTTCCTTGCCGGGCCCTCAAAAACCTTCCGGGCCCAAGGGCAATTGCCCTGGCTGCCCTCCCCTCTCCGCGGCCCAGGGTACTATCCCTCAATAAACCCCAAATATAGTCTCTATTTTACTTTTTGGTAAATTAAATTTCTAATCAAATCATTAAAATCTTCAGAGTGATGAAATGATGTTTCGGTTGTTCTGGTGTCGATAAAAACTGCTTATCGGCATTGCTTTTATAAGAATACATAAGTGATAAGCCATTTCTCTGCGATAATTTTTTCGGTGGCTGTGGTACTGGTCGTGTCCGATCGTGTGCAACTGGATCAGAAGAAGATTCAAAATCAGGATGTTCGAAAAGTTTTGCATTTTACCTCTACGTCTTTTACTCGGATTCACAATGCAAAAGTAGCAGTCTTTAACGTGGTTTTTGGTTCTCGCCATATTCTTGGTGTTGCAAATTTCATAGATCTTTTCTCACCTCGATACCAACTTGAAATATAGAACGAGAAATTAATATATCTACTTTATTTAATTTACTATTTAAATAAAATTTGCTTACCTTCCAAACATCTTTTACAATAACTACAAGCAACCTCTGGAGCCCATATGCCTTGTCTGATTCACACCAAACAGAACAGCAAAAAATATGACTGCGATGGGCTGTCATACAGAGGATGAGCGACGTATTAATTCATAGTGTGACGAATATAGCACCACCTAAGCTGATACAATAAATAATCACGCAACAATAAAAAACATGAAAGCAGCCACCCACATATATATACATGAAAACAGCAGTCTTCATTATTAAACATATATGTATAAAAGGCAATGGAAGAGATTAACTCACAACAGTTTAAAGTATGCAGTTCTAGGAAACGAAATGTGCTAGACTTTAGTGGAAATATTGCGAATGAACGACTGACTGGCAACGGGAGTATTTAAAAGCTAGCGCAAGATGAATAGTCCAGTAATCAGTTTGATTTAAAACAAGCAATTACTGTGAAGTAAGAGGTTTATTGTTGAATAAGTAATCTCAAAGTAGTCTAAATAAAGAGCATTTCTGCATTATGAATAGTGAAGTTATTTAGTCTTTTTGTTTTTTTTTTTTTTTTTTTTTTTATGTGTCTTTTTTATTTTTTTGGACAATGTGAGGTCGAATTCGGACGTGTGAGCAGAAGTTTCAAATAGGCGGAATTTCCAATATTCGTTACAAATTTTATATCTCGAATAAAATTAAATTACGGAAGATAAATATATTCTAGATTGTCACAAAAACACCTGATCGTGTTTAGTTAGGACTCTAACGCTATGAGACTTGTTATGCCAGTTTCACACAGAGGCTTATGAATAACTTAATTCACGCTTTAGATACATCACTTAAAGCATTCATTGAATCAATCTTCCATACAAAAATATAAAATTCCTTAATATCTCATATTGCTTTATTGAAAATTCCCAAGGAGTGAAAAATCCAAGTCCGTTTTGTTTGGTGCTTCGAAAGTTATGGTGAAGTGTTCAACAAATGGACAATCAAAAAAATAAATTACTTTCAATCCTTTACGAAAAAACAGACAAAAATACGTAAAACAATTCTGTAATTTATTGTGTGTCGTCGCACATTCGCTGCTAATTTTAGACAATCTTAGGCACAATTGTTAGGTGGCAACATCTAGGAAGTTGCGCATTGCATTTGATTGGATTTGTATTTATAGTTAAGGAGAACGGCTGCTTTCCATTTGACTAGTTTTGTGTAAAAACGAATATTGTTGGGCTGGCTGACAGATGTGCGCTTATGAAGCGAACGTGCCGTGTATGAAAAGTGAACTTAATATTTCATTAAATAGAAATTGTATTCGATTAAGTTTCTTTGTGAAACACGGTATTACTATAACTGTATTACGAATGGCAATAATTTATGACCGATAAAAGTATATTTTTTTCGTTTTTATTGCTTATATTTAAAACAGAAAATTAAAAAAAACTTTAGGAGAAAGAACATAATTTTTTTGTTAGCGTCCGTGTATGAATGATCAAGCAAGAATTTTCACACTGAGTAGAATTCAATATCCACCTGTCTAACTGTGAATAACATTTACATTAGGGCGGACCTTACAAATCATAATAAAACGATTTTTTAAACGGGTCTATTTAGTTTAGGTTGATCAGGCTGGCCACAATTGAATTGTAAATTTAAAGATACTTTCCGCGATAAGCTACAAGCTTGAAATTGGAATATTATACTCCAGAACCCGCTGACAATGCAATAATAAGCAAGAAAAAATATAGCTCCGATAGGCGCATGTGATCACGCGAAATATTTCAAAACGATTTGTGTCATATGAGAAAACATACTACATACAAGCATAGAATTGAGACCTTTGAAAAAAAAAAAAAAAAATCGCCGCTAGGTCGGCTGCAAGGTTCGAGATATTAAAAAAAAAATGTATTTGTTTTTTCGATTGGTCGTAGCATATGGGAACAAATAATGTAATGTCCGTATGTCCGGTAGAAGTGACATCAACATATTTTGGATACGAAGACGGACAAGCATACATAGCGTCAGAGTCGAGTAAAAGTCTTGGAAGGATTATGATTGAGACATAGATTGTAACAAAATGTAAGGAAAGAGTAACATGTTTAATAAGAGTCACTAAATGAACAAAAAGAATGAGAAACAATAGCAAATAAAATGAAAAAGCGTTTGGAAACTGCGTCAAACTTCTATGATAGACATAATATAAGAATAAACTGAACCGATAAGTTATGCTACACCTTCACCGTTTTAGAAATTTCACGGGCCCATCGCTTTATTTTAATTGCCTGAGCAGACGCCCTCGATTGATGAGGATAGTGTGATGACAAGTACCTAGGGTTTCATAACCCTAATTATTCCTGCTTTAGTATATATACGTAAGTATTGTTTTCAATAAATCGTTTAACTAACAGTTTTTTGATAATTAACCTTTTATTACATGGAATAATGAAATTAGCTAGACGACTATTTGGTCCTGGTTATTTCACTTGAAATGCAGTGAGATTGCAAAAATCGACCAT